>JBAMAV010001283.1:0-26692 GCA_037043315.1 Amiota communis
AATCCAAAAAAAAAAAAAAACATCTTACACGTATGCCACAATTTTCTCTTTAATGCGAAATAATAAGCAACGTTCATGTAGCTGCTGCACTTTTTGTCTTTGTTAACGTAGTTCAGTTTTTCATCAAAATCTCGTCAAAAATGTCAAAATTGTGTGAACGACCAATTGTGTTTGTACTTTCCGAATCAGTTATTGTCGAACAGAAGTTTCGGTGAAATGAAACTAACAATTCAAAATGCCGAAAAAAGTGGAAAAAGTATATTTGTTCAAATAAGTACAAAAATTACAATAAATGATTTATTATACGTGCGTCTATTTGTTGTAAGTCGATTGTTATTTAAATTAAATTGGTAAAACATTTCACTTTTGGGCAGACATGCCAACTCACAATAAATTCACAAAATTGGCAGCCCTCACTTTTTTTTGTATGAATGCTTGCTTCTCTTGTCTTTCATTGTGGTCTGTTTCTGTGTTACCATTGGTTGGTTGGTTGGTTGGTTTCCGTGGCTGGCTCGCATAAACCACTACAAGCCACAATTAGCACTAGAGTGCCGTTTTGATACCACTTCCTCGCCGAACGCAATCAGTATTACTAAATCCAACCTGTCGAATTTAGGTATTTGAGTAAATCACCCGGACATGTGGCTGAACAGTCCGAGAGATTGTCTATGAAATATTTGCCCAGAAACTTATTTCTAGTCTTTGCCAAGGCTGGGCATTGACATAGAAAGTGGGTGAGTGACTCCTCTTCCTCTTCGTTTCCGCAGCTCCTACAATGGCTTCTAAACGGAATACCCAGTCTCTCCGCGTGCATACCTACACACCAGTGACCGGTAAAAACCGCTGTGAGCCTTGCGGTATCCGAGCGTCTTCTGTTAATGAGTCTAAAAGACCTATTTTCGTTGTAACAGGGCCAGGTAGTACGTGCCGCTCTGCAAGATTCAAGATCTTTCCACCGTCTGTTAGCCAGCTGGCGGAAAAACAGGAAGTTGCTTCTCTTGACGACCGCCAGGGGAATCGAGACCTGTTCCGCCAACGATAAATCAAGAGAAGCACCAGAACGAGCCAATTCGTCAGCCTTCTCATTCCCCTCTATGTTCCTATGGCCGGGAACCCATATGAGAGTGATATCAGCTTGACGACTTAGCTCGCTCATCGTCGACCTGCATTCCTTAACGAGCTTTGACTTCACAGTGGTGGATTGCAGTGCTTTGAGTGCCGCCTGGCTGTCAACGAAGATAGCTATCTTACGACCTTTCGGTGCGTTATTTTTGGCAAGCCGACATGCTTCCCTAATGGAGCGACCTCCGCCTGAAAGACTGTGGCCTCGTCGGGTAGCCGGAAAGAGTGGTCTAAGCTTATTTGTGGTGAGTGCACCCCTGCTCCTACACCGCATTCCATCTTCGACCCATCCGTGAAGATTGAAATGTCAAAATCACTCTGAAAGTTGTTCTCTTTCCATTCCATCCTGGTAGGAAATTTTACCTTGAAGTCGCTCTCAAAGCTATTGTGCGCCACTGTATAGTCTGTTGTTTTCTTGAACATAGGATTGTTAACCACTCCTAGTATATTGCTATGTCCATATGGTCGTTCTGCCCAGCAGCCGGTTTCTTTTAACCTTACCGCGCTGTTGCAGACCATGTTTTTGATATGGAGGTCAATTGGGAGAAGATATAGCAGCACATTGAGTGCTGCCGTAGGGCACGTGCGCATGGCTCCTGTGATTCCTACTCATGCCGACCTCTGCACCCCGCTAAGTTTGTGCACTATGTAGCTCTTTCCTAGAGCTGGCCACCAAACAATTGCCCCATATGTAAGAATCGGACGCACTATCGCTGTGTACATCCATGCTGTTATTTTAGGGCGTAGGCCCCATCTCTTACCAATCAATCTTCTGCAAGAGTAATAGGCCACAAAGGCTTTCCTAGCCGGTAGCTCTATATTGGTCAGTAACCGCATTTTGTGGTCAGTTTTCTCCAACTCCTTAACAGAATCTTCGTTTATGGAGAGGAGCAGAGACATGCTGCTCTTTTGTTGACCTTCATCTTTGATGACAAGCCAGTCATTCATAGGCATGGTTCTGCCGCTGCAGAAGCTGTAGCACCTTGCAGTGCTCCACCTTCATAACAGGCAACCAAATGCGAGCTCTCGGCCGCCTTGGGATGTCCCGAGCTGGGATAAGCTTAAGCCTTAAGCCCTCCCAAACATTGCTTCTTTTAGCAATGCGATTGCCCAGAAACTCCAAGGACGGGCGATCGTCGCACTTGATCACCCTGCAGCCGCGGAGAACCACAGAAGAGTCGAATCCTGGTGGAGATGAACACAGATCAGAGAGAAGGTGTTCCATCACCAGCTCTGTTAACCTGGGTTCAATCTCCCCCCATTTCTCCAACACCTTCTTACCGCCGTTGGTGACTTCATCAACAAGTGCCACTTTCAGCTCATCCCGAGCAACGTCGCTAAAAAGCATCTTGGCGCTTGTGGAGGGACCTTTTTCGTTGGTTGTTTTAGCAACTTTACTCTTACGAGTATTTGTAATGGTCTCATCCTGAGAGCGATTACGTTTAGTCGCTTTTATAGGTTTCACGTGAGTGGACATGTACTCCACGTACTTGTCCACCACGGCCTGGTATTTCACCTTGTCAGCTTGGTCGAACTCATGTACCGTCCCATTCTCCTCATTTTTGGCTATCTTGCCTAAGATGAAGAGGGCTTTTTGGTACAGGCTCTTCCTGACCATCGCTTCCGACTTGCCTTTCCGCGGCCTTGGTGCACTGTTACTTGCCGATTCTGTCGGTTTTGCGCTATTTTCGATAGCCACCGACGTAGTTGTTGCTGCTGTTGTTGACGCCACAGCCTGCCCGCTGTCAGCGGTGACTAGTTCCTGGCTCGAGGCGAGTAACTCGTCCTCAGAGCTCATACCTAGCTCCACTTCGTTATCTGTTAAGCTGTTTACAAATTGTTTTTAATATTTTGGTTCATTTTTGGTCCCACGAGTGTAGGGGAGAGTAGGTCCACCAGGGCATAGCCCCCTGTACCCCGGCAAGGCTAAAGTTTAAACCGGAGGTCGCCAGGTATCCGGAGTTCACCGTTATCAGACACACTCACGCAGTTCCAATCATCCCATGGGCACGGTTGTTATACACCCGGGATTGCGGTTTTTATCGAGTTTACCTCTCTAGATCCGCCATATTCTTTAAACAGCAGGGACACCTCGAGCAGGATGTGGCTCCTCACCACGTATGGACGGTCTTGAGCACCAAGCCCCTGGTTCTTTACCAGAAAACCTTGTCCTCCTGCGTTACCATTAGTAACGGAACTTTATGCTGAGAGAGTGAGATTACAATACTGACACGGTCATTTTCGTTATCTTGTTGGACTGTTGTTCACTTTAACAAACTAACAAATAGACCAAATTGTTGTACTTGCTGATGAAACATGATATGCCGATAATGTATTTGGTCTTTTAATATTTTATTACTAACCTGTTACGGTCACAAAACACGTATAAATATCTTGTAAATTAATATAATAACTCGCACTTCGTTGTGATATATAACAAATGCAGAATGAAATATCAAATTGAGACGGCGATTAAATCTAATATGAAATAATTTGAAAAATCAGAGGAATCAATTAAGTATTAATATTGACATAATTATTTCCGATATATTTGACAAAGACTACTTGGTTGACTTTAAAATTTGTCTCTAATTATTTGGAATTATTCATACGAAAATACAAAAATCACGATTAAAAAATGGGGGGTGCGGGTAGAGAGATAAAAACAACCTTACGACCTTTTCTCATACCTACCAAATATATAAAAATGTCTTAAAGTAGAAATGTTTACTCCAACCGACTTGCTTGTCTTCGTTAGACTTCTCTCGACGCTTGTCTCGCACACACTGACTGTCCACTCACACTTCTGCAGCTGACCGATAGCTCAGCCGATATCGGTCATCCTGATAGTGCTCACTGATTACCAGCCGTCCTGACTACCGGAATCTGACCCAGACGACAAAAATCCTCATTTCCATTATTGTATTTACACAACTTCATATTGTCCACGCTTGTTGCAGTAACATTAGAGCCCTCCACTTCAGCCGCTTTCTTTGATGATGACGGCTCCTCAGTGTTGCACTTGCTTCTACAGCAGGAGGCATAACATGAGTCTTACGTGTTTCACGTTTCGACGCTTCTATAGCAGCAGCATTGCGTCCTCGTCGAACTTGCTTATTAACATCAACTTCTGACGCATCAGTATCTATGTTATAAATGCTGAGCTCATTTTGTTTAGTGCTGTTTGGCCGTGCTACGGCCTTTGAAAAGGTGAATCCTTCCTCATTAAGTGACATAAAAAACTGCGATGCGAAGTCAAACACGAGCAACACTTCGATTTGGATGTTGCCGTCTGGTACTACGACGAAGCTTTGCTCTGCTTTTATTCCAACGAGCTGCACAATGCTTACAAAGGTACACAGCGGTTATATTTAGGTATTTCCAAGGCCACGGAGAACAGAGTAATCATTCCGCAATCCAACATTTTTCAGCTTCCTGAAGACCTACTTGCCCAGGATTGACACATCTGCACCAGTGTCAACCAGGCCGGCGACTCTGATCCCGTTCAGTACTACCACCTTACAACTCTTTGTATCTCTGACAACTTGCACCTCCATTATTACTCGTGGACAATTCTTTAAAATTTGTCCAACACCATCGCACTAAAAGCATTTTGTACCAGCGTTAAAATCCAGCATTGCAACACTCTACTAGTACTGGACCTATTTTTCTGATCATCAAGGTATTGGTCAACTTGTTTTTCACCAGCAAATTTTCGATCGTATTCTTCAAGTTTCTCTCTCACGATATGCATTAAAACTGTACAAATTAAATTTGTATTCACTTTTGATGCTCAGTCCGTCTACTATATAGCCAATAACTGACTCCTCATCAGTTTGTCCAAGCGCAGCAATTATTTTTATATACAGGTTGGTTGAAAAGTATTGAAAGCGACACATATTAACCAATAGGAGAATAAAAATTAATATCGTTTATTAACATTTTATCTTTCATTTGAACACTTTAAAAAAATTATTTTGAATGGTCACTTTATTCTTTGTTTACATACCATTTGAAGTTAACGGGTCAGCCTATTTGTTTGCAATGGAAAACACCGAAGATCGTGCGGTGATAAAATTCTTTGTTTTGGAAAGTTTATCAGCAACGGAAATCCACAAAAAATTGGTAAAAGTTTTAAACGAATCTGCTCCATCATTTCCAACTATGCATCGATGGGTTTTGGAGTTTAAACGTGGTCGTACAAGCGTTGCAGATGATCCACGTAGTTGACGTCCAAAAAGCACAACAACTCCAGAAATTGTTGAGCAAGTTTATGATATTGTGTCTAATGATCCAAGTTTGACTAAGCGGGTAATTGCTGATACCATAGGCATCTCAGATGAACGGGTACTCTACATTTTACATGATGAATTGCATATGAAAAAGCTGTTTGGAAAATTAGTGCCGCATTCCTTAACAATTCAACAAAAACTGAATCGAAAACAATTTTCTCAGCGTAATTTGAAGCGTTTTAAGCAAAATAAAACAGATTTTTTGCGCCGTTTCATAACTATTGATGAGACTTGGATCTACCACCATGATCCTAAACTGAAGCAAGAACGTTTACATTGGACTGAAGCTGGTTGTTCATGCTTTTGCATAAAATCATTTGTACAACTCACATTCCAGATATATTAGCAAACTGATGATTGCTAAACACTTGAGTCAACAAACTGTAAATGTAACTTATTTAATTTATATGAAATCTAATATTTATGTTAACGAACTATTATTATATTGTAACTGGAGCAAACTTCTTTGCTTAAGCCAGCATAAAAGTAGTATAAATAAGTTACTTGAATCAATTGTAAATTAGTCTTAAGCTTATGCTCATAAATAAAGGAATACAAAACTATTTTCTTTTGAGTTGCGTTTGACTGACTTTCGTAATTCGCGCGTAGGTTAGATCTAGACAGGTCCCGCGATCATTGAAAATGTCTATACCCACACTCGCACATACGACTGAACTTATGGCTGCTGTGACTATTTCATTCTTCTCTCTTCCCCCCTTTCCAAGTAATCAAAGGCATACGATGCTTGACCATACACATACTCACACATACGCCTGAACTTATGTCTGCTTTGACTATTTCATTCTTCCTCTTCTTCTCCTTGCACGTCTTTTATGACACTGTTCGTATCCAATTTTTCAATTTTTTCCAAATAATAATAATACAAAAAATCGAAATTTCCCACTTTCCCGGTGGATTTTCTAAAAATTTTCTCCCACATTCTTCTAATTTCCTTATAACGAACACAATAAAAGAAAAATCATCCCTTCTCAAGCAATACGCTTACAAAAGAATAGTTAATTTACCTCCCATACAAACCCCCATTTAAATTAAAGTTCGTTTTATTATAATTTGTATTTTGACGTATGAAGAAGCTATTGCAGCTGTGGACCGGTATTTTGCAGAGCTTCCGGAAAATCAATACAGAGATGGTATAAAATTATTGGAGGATCATTGGAATAAAAGTATTGGAGTTGAGGGAGACTATATTGAATAAAAAAAATTAATTCATTTAAAATTTATCATTCTTTCATTTTAGCTTTCACTACTTTTCAACCAACCTGTACTACACGTGTTCATGAAAGTTTTCATCCTTCTTTTACTTTCTTTCTGACATTTTTGCATGGACCTCTGCACTTCTCAGCGTACACTTAAAATCCGCTATAAGAACATTCTTCAGCTGATCGTACGTACGGATCATAACCGATTTTAAGAACAATTTTGGCATATTCGTAATTTTTCCGTGTGCCTGTACATACTTTTGCTTTTTGGTGATTCCATACGCATCTGCGTTCTGATCAAAGTTTGTCAGCCATTGCTTGACTGGAATTGTCTCATCGGTAAAATCAGGTACTGTTCTGACAAAAACGAGGCTTGTTAAAGGTGAGTTAATTCTCTGGGCCTTACTAGTCTGAATACAACACAATCACTGGTACAAATTTTTTTATTTTAAAAATGTAAACAAAAGAATGATACAGTTTTATGAGTGATAGATAGAAGACGTTGTTGCTCGACCTATTGTCTCTAAATTTTCATGAGGTCAGTCAAGATGGTTCTCCTTTTTCCTTGGGTCCGTTGCTTTAAAAAATGGATGCCTTCCCTCCACATCCAAAGATCACCAAAGGCAAACTTTCCATGAGCCCAAAAACCAAAGTGCCATTTTCCTTTGTCTTTTCTTGTTATTGTTTGTTATTGTTCTTCCTCTTCATTCTTTTCCCATGACCAGCAGCTGACCTTAGAGGTGATAGTATCGATGCGTTTCGGCCCTTACACGCAAAATCGTCTATTGATATCTTCGGCTCATTTTGCATTCTCTGATTTACTTCATCTGCTTGTATTTTCAGATTAAGCATTTGTAAAATTTGTTGTAGACTCTATCTGTTTACTTCATTTAAGCAACCATCACTAACTGCGCCGTTTTCTTCTATTTCGCTGTTTCTCTTCACATCACTATCGGTTCCAGGAATATTCGCATTTGCCGCTTGCGATCGAGTCACAACACCATACTGTCGTCCCTTTCCCTCTTCAGCTCCAACGTCTCTTGACGCTCATACTTTCTTAGTCACTTCTAGAAGATGACTTAATACTTTTCGCAATTTCGTTTGTTTTCTGCTGCTTCTGTCTCCGCTGACGTGCTACTCTGCTGACTTTTTCGTTTATTTCTTTTGTCTCACTGTGTACACACACAACTTCTAATCTTTAGCAAATCTGTTTTATTATTCTTATTATTTTGTTGTTTCAAAAATTGTTTTACTGCAGCATTTTTGTTTCTGTTTTATTTTCTTTCAATTAATTACTTAAGCTTGAGCATAATTTTTAAATTTTATTATTCTTTTTTTTTTCATGGCTTGGATTCTTTTTTTTTTATTCTACGCCTCCAAATGTAAACGTAAGTTTACTTAATGAATTCAATATAGAAAGTAAACATAAGATAAAGTAGTAATGTTCACTCCAAACGGCTTGCTTGTCCTCGTTTGACTTATCTCGACGTGTACGGGCGTTATCGGAACTACAATGTGTTTCGCAATGTTCGTTCGTCAACACTGTATTACCGATAACGTATCGATATTTCACCTCTAACGTCAGCTGTTGGGCATGGGGAAAGAAGGAAGAAGAAAAACAATAACAAGAAAAGGTAAAGGTGAATGACACTTTTGGTCTGGATCATTGGAAACTTTGTGTTTTTGGGGACCGTTGGATGTGGAGAGACGACATCCATGTTGAAACCAATGGACTCAAGGAAAAGGAAACCAAAACTTTCTGCCAGTGATTGTGTTATTGTGTCTTGTACTAGTAACACCCCAGAGCCAATCATTGGCTCATCTTTGACTTCACTTTTGTCACAACATTTTTGGCGCCCACCGTGGGGCACTTCATCCAGTTACAATCAACACGATCACCTTACGCCGCCAGTGCGTTGGATTATCTCAATGTTACACAACATTTACGATAGAATTTTCTTTTGTTTTCATCAAGGCAAGCAACGGGTAAGTGTGTTACGAGTGAGGAATTGAAATGTCTCAAGTAGGAAAATAAATCGAAAACAAAAATGCCGGTTGCATTGAAGGTGTATGTGCTTTGCAGCACGACATTCTGGCAAGGTTGCGGAAGCTCTATACTAACTTTAAGAAAGACGGAGCTGCTAGGAAAACGAAACCTTACTTCCAGACCCGTCTAAAGAAGTTAGATGACCTATTCAAGGAATTTGATGAGAACCATGAGTTGCTGAACGTGTCAAAATGCCCATCTACCAATCCGTATTTGCAAAACAACGTTTCTGAAGAGTTTGAAGAGGAGTACTTGGCAGTTTTTTGCGCAATTTCTGAGGCGTTTGAAACAACTCTTCAAGCCAATTCGCTCGACACAAACGCAAACGCCAATCAGGGTACTACGCCCACAGCACCGATGTTGTCAATTCAACTGCCTAAGCTACCAGTGCCAACGTTGGCCAGAGTTTCACGACGCATTCGTGCAACTGATACACGGAAATAGTTCGCTTTCGGACATACAAAAGTTTCATTTTTTAAAACAAGCGCTACTGGTAAATCTTGATCAAGACGTACGACAAATGAGTCTCACTGAATTGAATTATTCTACTGCCTGGAAGCTCATTGTCAAACGTTATGATAACCCACGTATGCAGTTCATGTATCATATGAATGCGCTTCATGATTGCCTTCATTAAATAAAGAACATTCATCTGATCTGAAACGCATGCTTAGTACTGCTAATGTCTGTATTAATGAATCTAAACGTTTGAACATTAAAATAGAAAATTGCGATCACTGGATTGTTCATCATCTTACCACAAAACTTCCAACAACCACAGTTCAATCCTGGGAACACCATTTAGGCGATAGCGTGGACATACCTACGTTCACCGCCTTCGAATCTTTCCTCAACAGCCGTGTTGTTAGCATCAATGTGATCGAGAATCATAGGCTTTGTCCACCCTCAGGGTAGTCTACTTCAAAGACTGAGAGCAATCGATCATATCAGAAATCTTCAGGCAACTCATCATACAAGGGTAGTTGTTTCCACCAAACCACTGGATCTGCTAACCCCAACTGCTGTAAAAATTGCAGCGGCAATCATATTTTGCGTCGTTGTCCTGACTTTTTAGCCAAAGACTGTTATGCACGGAAGTTTATAGTTGATCGCACAAAGGCATGTCTAATATGCAATTTACACCAAAGCACATCAACATCAACATTGATGTGCCTACTGATACGTATCAGATTCGACAACAACCGCAAGGAAAATGACGTCATTCAGGGGTTGTTGTTGTAAAATGTGATGGGGATCAATAGTCGCATCAAGAACTGATGTGCCTTGATATGAAAATTAATAATGGTCTCTCTAGACATTTTCTGCAGTGTTGCCAGTTTTTCCACCTGTCGCAACACTAAACAGCAGCTGATGGCTCAAAACATTGTTAAGTAAACAATAAATTGTCAATTTTTTTAAAAGAATTTAATAAAATAAGTATCAGGAATAAAAAAGGGAATTGGCAGAATTATTTGCATATGTTGCAAAATGTTCTAAATCATGTATTTTTCACAAACTTTTAGTTTTTATTTAACCAACATGCTCGCAAGTTTCACGTTTGTGTATAACCAAAACAAAAAACAGCTGTTTGTGATGCAAAATATCCGGTGTAAACGGAAAACCCCATCAACGTGATGTACTTTAGTGTAAATTGCATATAAATTGCCTCAGTCTGACTCATCCCATAGCGCAATGCACAAGTTCCAATGCGGTCAACGTTATCACACCTTGTTGCATTTTCCTCAGCCGCAGTCGAGTACTCACACACAACCTTTACTAGCATCAGCAGCTGCCTTTACTCCGTCTGGTAGGAGTGCGCTACTCACCTCTAACAACTCTGCCGTAAACACTAATACGACCCGATTTACGACAGCAGTTGTTTCAAACATAATGCCTCCTACTATGGTACTTGCTACCGCGCTTGTACGATTGCACAACAATGTCAACGGTCAATCAACTACGGTCCGAGCGCTTATTGATCATGGTTCCGAGGGCACACTTGTCACTGAAAGAATCGTACAATCCCTGGGTCTCAAGCGGTACCCAGTGCAGGCTGAAATCACTGGCGTGGGTGAACATTCCAGTAATCAATGCAAACATAGTACTGAATTCACTATAAAATCATGTACACAATCAACTTTTGAAATATTCATTGACACTGCTTTTGTACTACGATCCCTAACTTCTAGGTTGCCGAAGTCGAGTCTTAACGTACAGGACTGTCATCATTTGAAAGATCTTTCTTTAGCTGATCGTACCTTTACTCAGCCCAATCGTATCGACTTGTTAATTGGTGCAGACGTGATTCCGCAACTAATGCTTCCAGAATTTCGAAGAGGGCATCCAAGTTAACCGATTGCACAACAGACGCAATTAGGATGGATAATTTTTGGACAGCTGGACACCAAACGTCCTCATTTGGGTCATCTGCGATGCAATCGAACAGACATTTGTTTGGATAACCTGGTGCAGAAGTTTTTTGAAAATGAAAACTTCAACTCTTCAAGAAATCTCACCCCTGAAGAGCAATGGTGTGAGGAACATTTTCAAAACAATCACATGCGGCAGGCCAACGGGAAGTATATGGTCCGATTACCACTGAAGACCTTATTTGACCCGTCCCAAGTTCTCGCAGCTGGACCGGAGATTTAATACTATTCGTGATTTTCATCAACGATATACGGAGGTCATTAATGATTACTTCCAGCTTGGTCAACTTGCAAGTATCATTCGGTCGGAAGAACAGTCACCGTATCAACAATCAAGTGGTACCATAATAAGGCAGGAATTCGGTATGATGATCAAATCTGAATATCCAGACTCTCAGCATTATGTGGATAAACCATTCGATCCGACTGCCGGTAGTGCAGATATTTGCCAACAGACATCAGCAACAGCAAATGATGCCTGTTGCTACCAGTCACGCCGAGTTTCCTTCGACTACAACAGGCGGCAAGACAGCGCTCAGCAACAACAGCAATATCGTGGTTTCGAGTCACCTAGCTCATCGTCAGTATTACCCGCCAATAGTGTGACAGCAAAAGCTGTTACCTGGAAGTTGAATGAAGCCCGTCGTCCAAAGACTTATAATTGTACTGCTTGCAATAAGTGGTTTACTGGTTCAGGTCACCTTAAACGTCACTATAACACTACTTTGCATGAGAATGCCGTTTAGTCGAGCGGTCAGCCTGATCCGGATACTTTACCCATATCCGCACATCATCACCCGGCCCGTGATCCAGTTACCAAATCGAGTCGTCGTGGTAGTGCGGCTAGTGCAGCAGCATCCGCCGCAGCATCCGCCGCAGCTGCCGCAGCCACAGCAGCAGCACAGCAGCCACCGGCACCAGTACAACCGCCTGATCCGCCTAGAAGTCCACCGGAGTACGGTGCTCACTGCGCGACAGGTTTGGCGGGCCCATATCGCAGTACTCGACATCGTCATCGCCAACAGCGCAGAACCTAGGTTAGCAGTCACAGAGTAATCGGCTCAGTAGCTATGGTTAGACGAATGCTGGCTATCCAAATCAGTATATGCAGCCACAAGTGCAATCCACGACAAATGCTTCACCACAGCATGCTTCCAACAACAACCACAAACCGTTTTGAACGGTTACCCAAACGGGCTAGCAGGTCCCTCCGCCCCAATAACAACTCAAATGCCGTCCTCCCAAATGAGGGGCCTGCTGAAATCAACACTGTCAACAGCAACAACAGTTTCAAATCAGAGCGAATCAGTGGAGGACAGCTGCAACAGTCAGGAATTACTCATCAACCTTATGCGGCACATGCTAATATGTATAACAGCAACACTAGTGGCAGTGGCCAATTGCCTACAACAAGTAGCACACAACAAATGTATGGTGAAGAAGTATTTATGGAGGCGGTGGTGGTTCAGCTGATTACAGGCCATCAAGCATACGCTATCATACCTATTTGCAGGTATGCCTAGCAGCAGCGTCGGCGTCGGCAATAACAACAATATGATGGCAATGACGATGGACGCATTGGCATTCCAACATCGTCTGTCACAAGTGTTACTACAGCTGATGCTGTTTCTACTACTACATTTATGAGTCCTCGTATTGTCAGTTCTACAAGCCCAACATCAACATCATCCCATATGCAATTAAGTGGCGGTGGAAGTAACCTTGGCAGTGGTCGTGGTCCTAACTCACCCGGTTGCAAATTACAGTGGACCTGAAACGAATTTAACCATATAAACAATTTCTCACTCGTACATATACATACCATAACAAACACTTGTTTCGTTTCAGCAGATCAAGCACGATCTTATGTTTTGGCTTTTAATACTGGTCCCAGTATTGGGGGCGGCATGTACGGGCGTTATCGGAAATACAATGTGGTTCGCAATGTTCGTTCGTCAACACTGTATTACCGATAACGTATCGATATTTCACCTCTAACGTCAGCTGTTGTGCATGGGGAAAGAAGGAAGAAGATGAACAATAACAAGAAAAGGTAAAGGTGAATGACACTTTTGGTCTGGATCATTGGAAACTTTGTATTTTTGGGGACCGTTGGATGTGGAGAGACGACATCCATGTTGAAACCAATGGACTCAAGGAAAAGGAAACCATCTTGGCTGACGACTAATCACTTGGAAAAGCCCCTGAGTGAGCAACAACGTGTTACTAATTACCGATCGCACACATTGTTATACTTTTGTTATTTGCTAAACCAAACTTGTGTTAATAAACTTATTTAAACAAAACTTTCTGCCTGTGATTGTGTTATTGTGTCTTGTACTAGTAACGCCCCAATGCACACCATTGGCTCATCTTTGACTTCACTTTTATCACAGCACGACGCTTGTCTCGCACACACTGACTGTCCACTCACTCTTGGTGTTCAATCGACTTCAATCGTCTAAACCCACCAATTTTTTACGTCAATATGTACTTCAATACTTTAATCTGGTTGATGTGCAGATTGTCGCCAGTTTATGTCAATAAAATTTTACTCGAGTACGGTAATCGTGTAAACGACCATTGTATTTCAAAAAGCGTCAACAAGTGAATGGAGTATCGAACGACGACCAGAGTCGTCAATAAAAGTATTGCCAACTTAAGGGTATTTTTAAAAGTCATATTGATTTCACGACTAAATTGGCATGCCTGACTGTTTCGTCCAACATTTCCGAAAGTTCATTTTAAATACACGTTTTTCTAGTGCATTTTGCGAACGATGAGTGAAATCGATATTCGACGATGGTATTCAATTTTCTGGTGATACGAGTAATTCTGTTCCACAGACACAAAAATCACAAAATAAAAAAGCAAAGCCCAAAGTCACCGTTTCCTGGCCACCTGAACATGTGCAGTCGAATTGTAACCATGGTGATTTTGCATTCGGTGATCACAAAAGTCTATTGAACTTGCAAATGCCGTTGTGTTTCACTTGAACGAGATTCCATACCAATAGCCTTTCTGCAGTGAGTAAAAAGTTGGGAGTTCTGGTTTTGCGTCCAAAGTGTTTTCTGGTGAGCTCTGAACAATTGTTTTTTCTTTTTGTTATACACACACGTGCAACTTAGTGCGTACGTTGGCAAAATTAAAACTGAACATTTGTGAAAAATACATGATTAAGAACATTTTTCAATATATGCAAATAGTTCTTGCAGCTCCCATTTCCATTCCTGATACTTATTTTATTAAAACCTTTTTAAAAAATTAACAATTTACAATTTACTAAAATCTAAAACGTTGGCAACAATGAAAAATGTTGGTAGCAATGACGAACAATTGGCAGCGCTACTTTAGAGTGATCGGCCTTAAAAGTGGGTTCAAGTTGAGTTCATCGAGAACACAACCAGAATTCTGTGTTCTGACTGCAACAACAACAACTCATTTTGTTCGTTTTCCCTGTATTGTTGTCATCAGATCACAGAGTTCTGCTTGTGTTCTCCAGAAGTTTTTACTCACTGTAGAATGGCTATAAATGCAGTGACAGTACTCATTTTGACGTTTTAATATTTTCTTGTTGACTTCTTTTCAAAAAATAAAAATACCAATTTTCCCGAGTAGGACAATCTAATATATAAAAATCTCGTGTCACGGTGTTAGTGTATAAACTCCTCCAAAACGGTTCGACTGATTTTTATGGCATTATTTTATATATTTGGTAGGTATGAGAATAGGTCGTAAGGTATTTGTATCCTTCTACCCCCACCTCCCATTTTTTAATCACGATTTTTGTATTTTCAAATGAACATTTCTAAATAATTAGAGACAAATTTAAAGTCAACCAAGTAGCCTTTATCAAATATATCCGAAAGAATTATGTCAATATAATACTTAATTGATTCCTCTGATTTTTCAAATTATTTCATATTAGATTTAACCGTCGTGTGTTTTTGACATTTCATTCTGCATTTGTTATGTATCACAACGAAGTGCGAGTGATTATATTAATTTATAAGAAATTTATACGTGTTTTGTGACCGTAACAGGTTAGTAATAAAATATTAAAAGACCAAATACATTATCGGCATATCATTTTTCATCAGCAAGTACAACAATTTGGTCTATTTGTTAGTTTGTTAAAGTGAACAACAGTCCAACAAGATAACGAAAATGACCGTGTCAGTATTGTAATCTCACTCTCTCAGCATAAAGTTCCGTTACTAATGTTAACGTAGAAACAGACCACAATGAAAGACAATAGAAGCAAGCATTCATACAAAAAAAAGTGAGGGTTGCCAACTTTGTGAATTTATTATGAGTTGGCATGTCTGCCCAAAAGTGAAATGTTTTACCAATTTAATTTAAATAACAATCGACTTACAACAAATAGACGCACGTATAATAAATCATTTATTGTAATTTTTGTACTTATTTTAACAAAATTACTTTTACCACTTTTTTCGGCATTTTGAATTGTTAGTTTCAGTTCACCGAAACTTTTTTCGACAATAACTGATTCGAAAAGTACAAACACAATTCACAATTCAATTCACGCAATTCAAATCGGCAAATTAGCAAAGACAAAAAGTGCAGCAGCTGTAGTGTACCTGTATATACGCTGCTCATTATTTCGCGATACAGGACATATCTGTTTGATCTGCATTAAAGAGAAATTGTTGGCATACGTATACCCTGTTTTTTGAGCCAGGACATAGCAACGCTCGCCGGGAAATCTAGAAATAGATAAACGGTCCATTGTATGTGTGTGTACAATGCCAGCAAGATGCGGGGGGGCCTATTTGAGCAGTCGAACAAATAATGCAACAAACATGCAAAATAGTAGAGCAGAAAGATCGGACAAAGAAATACAACAAAATAACGAAAATGTGCGTGTGAGCATGTCGCAATTGCGTGCATCTCGATCACAAAAGGTACGAGCTGAACGAAATCAACAACGACAATTGGAACAGAGATAAGCGCGCCGGTTCGCAAATGACACAGACAGCGCAAATGACCGACAATGCCAAAAGTACATCGCGCATTTACATCCGCTTCTTTCCTTCGTCTCGTATTCGAATATGAGCCAGATATTGAACATTCCGCTCATCCAAAGGTGCTGATTGATGCAATGGACAAAGAATGTCCCCATTGTCATGCGCTCAAATTTGAACATGACCCAGCTGGCATGTGTTGCGCAGCAGGAAAAGTACAACTACCAGAAATTGAGACACCACCAGGACCATTGAACGGCTTGCTCATCGGCACGGATTCAGATTTAAACCTATTCCTGAAGTCCATCCGCACATTCAATTCATGCTTCCAAATGACATCGTTCTGAGCAACAGAAATTGTTCATAGTCCTGCGGCAAATGGTCTACTATTCAATTCTACGTTCAAAACCAGAAGACAAATGTATCACAAAGTGGGCCCATTGCTGCCAATGCAAAACGAAACACATACATTTTAAGAAATATACTTCCTGGGCGGTGAGGACGCCAGTTGCGTGGATGCACGTTGTGGCTACACTAACCTCATTTCGCCTAACGCCAGGCGCATCTTGAATAACTGAAATTCTGCAAATCACAAATGCACGAATTGCAAAATAACAATCACGCTATTGTCATCAATCCTAATAAAACACCAGCTGGAGAACATGTGCGTAGATTCAATGCGACTGTTGTAGACGACGTTGCTGGAATTATGGTTGGCGAACGCACAGAGACTCGATAAATTGCGATTCGAGAAAGAAACAATAATCTGGAGTTCATCGCTAACATACACAGTTCAAACGACGCTCTCCAATATCCGCTAATTTTCTGGAAGGGACAAGACGGTTATTGCATAAACATTAAAAAACGAAATCCCGCCACCGGTACTTCATTCATTATAAACATAATTACTGATGAAGTGTAAAGTGTTGTCGGTAGCGCAACAGCAAGCACAACAACGTGTGATCGCAGCATTGATGGCAAGTCAAAAGAAGAAGCATAGCGAGTAGATGATGGCAAGGAGAAGAATAAAGAAACGAGTTCAGTAATGATCGATATACGAAAGCAGACATATGTTTTTATTCTTTTGTTACAAATAAAAAACTAAAATATAAACTAAAAGGCGTTAATTTTATCAGGACTATCGAATATGGCTGGACTAATGATGAAAATTGATCCGCTAAACGCGGGTAATTATGATGTGTGGAATCTCCAGATGCGGGCGGTCCTAATAAAAAGTGACTTATGGCAATATGTAAGCGGCCAGATAAAATGTCCAGAGGAGGCGAGATATACTTCTCGCGATAAGCCCGTCAGAGTTGGGTTCAATAGAAGAATGCGAAACTTCCAAACAAATGTGGGAAAAATTGGAATCATCATTTCAAACAAAAGGACCAGCAAGGAAAGCAACACTTTTAAAAATGTGGCCTTAGCACGTATGCAGGAAGGTGAAAATGTTCGTGATCATATTCATAATTTTTTCGAAGCAGTGAAGAAATTAAAGAAATAAAGGTATTGATTGGCGACGAATTGCTAGCAATATTATTATTGTATAGCTTGCCTGAGTCTTACGAAACATTCAGATGTGCTTTGGAGACACGCGCCGAATTACCGGCGTCAGATGTCTTACGTATTAAAATATTGAAGGAAGCGGAATCGCGGAGAATGAAAGAGGGTTCTCAGGAAAATGCCGCAATGAGAGCAAACGCACAAAGAGCGCAACAAACAATGAATAAAGGCGTAGATGCGAAAAGAAACAAAAAGTGTTACAACTGTGGCAAAACGGGACATTTCGCACGAAATCGCTGGGAAAAGCAAACGAAAGAAGAGAATGACAATGAAGAAAAAGTAAATACAGCACTAAAGGTATGTAAAAGACATGAAGCAAATTCAATAACCAAACAGATAGAAAACTATTGGTGTCTTGATAGTGTTTGTACAGCACACACGAGCATGGATTTTGATAGCTTCGATACAATACAAGAAAAAAATAAAGTTTTACAATGAGAATTTTAGGCTCCAAAGCCTAAAGAAAGGAAAAGAACAAAAGAAGAGGTAAATTCGAATCACGATCAGAAGAATGTATACTTGTTGGTTATTCTGCAGAATCGAAAGCATATAGGCTTTATTCGATAAAAAAACGTGTCGTTATCATAAGCAGAGATGTCAGGTTTTTGAGCAAGAGTGGTTTCAAGGACGATGATAATGAATTCCTCAACGATGATATGACTTACAATGAAATCGATGAAACAGATACTGATGATGAAAAATCAGAAATAGAGCGACAAGACATTGTATCAAAGCCAAAGCGTGGCAGAGGGCGTCCAAAATTAGTAAGAACAGGCGAAAGGAGACGACCACGTAAAGCATATAGTCAACCAGATTCAAACCTGTTTAATGAAGAGGAATCTGAAGCACATGAAGACAGAAAAAGTGCAGACGACGAAGATTTTGAGGAATGTGAAATGGCATTTCTCATGAGCAATAATGAATTTGACATCGTGGAAAAACCTGCAAATAGGAAGATCATATCGAGTAAATTGATTCCAAGGATCAAAGCAGATAACACAAAGAAAGTAAGACTGGAAGCTAAAGGGTGTGCACAGAGACCTGGAGAAGACTTTCATGAAAAATATTCCCCCGTTGCAAGAACAACGAGTGTACATTTGTTAGCAGCAATGTCAGCTGAAAATGATTTCGAAATTCATCAAATGGATGTTGTAACAGCGTACCTAAACGGAGATCTGAATGAAAGTGTCTACATGAAAGTTCCGGATGATCTAGAAGCATTTATAGTAAAAATCAAATCTGGAGAAATTGTTGGCACAAAAGGCGTAGTTCCAGAGCGAGATATCCTTGAACTATTAATGATTGGTATGTAAAATTGAAAAAGTTACTAATCCTGTTTGTTTACTTAAAAAGGCATTGTATGGGCTGCGACAATCTGGACTACAATGGTACTGTAAATTGACGGCAGTATTAAAAGAGTTATGTTTTCAACCCCTGGCACAGGATCCCTGTCTATTTATTGCGACGAGACAGGAGAATGTAATTTTAATGACAGTATATGTCGATGATCTATTGATCGCATTCAACGATCACGTCTGGTTAGTCGAAGTCAAAAAAAAGTTAAGAATCAAATTTGAAATGAAAGATCTTGGTCGTGTGAGAACGTGTTTAGGAATAGAATTCACACAAGAATTAAAGCAAGACACGGTTTTCTTAACGCAGCAGCAGTATACGCAAGATATAATAAAGCGTTTTGGTATGGAAACATGCAAGGCCTCACCTACGCAGAGGCAGGCTGCAAATTGACGAAGCCTGAGAAACAAAATATTGACAAGATGATGAAGTACCCATACCAGAGTTTAATTAAAGCATTGTTGTTCTTGTGCATCAACACTCGACCAGACATTACTTATGCAGTAAATTTTTTAAATCAGTTCAATACAAACTACAGCGCTGAACACTGGAAGGCTGCAAAACGCATTCTACGTTACCTTAACGGAACCAAGAGCGAAGGTTTGCTTTTTCGAGGAACTGGGAAACAACTGTACGGAATGGTCGACGCTGATTGACCGACAGGCGATCATATTCGGGTTATGCATTCATCATGGCAGGTGCAGCGATAAGCTGGCAATCACGGTAGCAACGGACGGTGGCTCTTTCAAGTACTGAAACGGAGTATCTTGCGATGTCTGAACCAACAAAGGAAGCGATTTATATGAAGGGTATTTGTAACCAAATGGGCATTAATATGGACAATGTAAAGTTGTACAACGACAGTCAAAGCGCACAAAAGTTATTATCAGCTTTTGGTTACCACCCTCGAACCAAACATATCGACATAAGACATCACATTTATAGAGAAAAACTTGAAGATGGTGTAATCACAGTGGAGTACAAAGCAACCGAAGAAATGCCTGCTGACATACTCACTAAAGGATTAACACAACTAAAGCATAAAAGATTTATGTTGGATGTGGGCGTCACCACTTTAAGTGGAGGTGTTGAAATGTAAAGTGCTGTTGGTGGCGCAACAGGAAGCACAACAACGTGTGATCGCAGCATTGATGGCAAGTCAAAAGAAGAAGCATAGCGAGTAGATGATGGCAAGGAGAAGAATAAAGAAACGAGTTCAGTAATGATCGATATACGAAAGCAGACATATGTTTTTATTCTTTTGTTACAAATAAAAGACTAAAATATAAACTAAAAGGCGTTAATTTTATCAATTACTCATTTTGATATCATTTTCAAATAATATTTAAGAATATTTATGAATATGTTGTGCAGGAGCCGAAACAAACAAGAAAGTAAGCTCGATGAATTTTTATGCGTATCATATGATGATTGCAAGAATTCACACAGGATGCTATGACTTTGGTCCGCGAGTGTGGATGACCGTGTTTATTTATAACGTTTACATGTAATCCTAAATTTCAGTTTATTGCTAGGCCAAAACGCAATGCATCGTCATGTGCTCAAAGAAAAATTGAAGTCTTTAATGAGCTTCATGACAAAATTACACTTATTCGGTTGCGGGGGTGCAACTACAAGGCAATGTCGCTGGTTGGCTTTAACTTGGCGAAGTCCAGTACTATCCTTATGTGTACAGCCCAAGCAGCTCGCAGCCTCCACGCGGCGCTTTCGGACGATGACCAATCTGACACCCGTCAGTTGGTTAGCTAATGCGAGAAGGCGTAAAATCCAGGCGCGACGGTTCCCAGAATGAGCGGCTTCCTGGTCAGTGTCTGTTCCCATGTCAGGGGCTGCTGTAATATACCTGGCTGAAAGTAAACGGCTATGGGTAGGATCCCAGACAGAAAAACAAATGTGGAAGTGGAAGAAAATACGATTGTTACGGTGCAAGGTGTCGGAAACCTAGTACCGGCGTATATGGTGAGTGAGAAAGCGGGCCCCCAGTCGTCGAGATCCTATGACCGCAGTGATACAGGAGTGGACAACTTGGCTCCTTGGCTCCGTCGGATACAGGTGGGTCTTCCAGCCCACAGCTACTACGCCCCCAATCCAAAAGGCGGAACGCAAGCGAGGATGAACTCGATTCCTTCAAACAGCTTGGCTGCAAAATTAAGGTGTTCATTGCAATATAGGACAATGGGAAACGAAGAACGGTCCATCAGCCTATGAGGGAAGCAATCGGTAGCATCAGCCGACTGTATCTGATGGCAGTTCAGGATATGACTGTTGACTGCGGAACCGCCGCAGTGGAGAATACGAGGGAAAAGTTCGCGCAGACAACGCCGTGCTTATGTGGAGCAACCGCTCCCATGTCGCCCCTGCCACTGGGTGAACGAACCCCACAGCGTCACTGTGACATAACGGAGATCCCACCCGGCCTAAGGCGAAAGTTGGTCCTATGAAAGCAATGCTATCTGAGCGGCTACCAGGAGGAAACACTGACGGAGAAAAAAGCAGTTCTCTTTGAAAGGAGCGCAAAGTGCACCGAAGCCGCCGCTAGTTGAGAAGGGCAAGAAGGAAAGCGGGAAGAATGCAGAGGTCAGGAGGACCAAACCCGACAAGGAGTAGTCAGAGGAAGGACGTAAGTGACAGAAGAAGAAGGAAGAAAACTGAGAAGACACAGTGGATGCGTCCTGATGCCATCGTTATCTCCAAGCAAGGTGATGCAACCTATGCCGACATGCTTATGCTGATCAACAGCAGCCAGAACTGGAGGATTTCGGCACGAAGGTTAACAAAATAAGGAAAACCCGCAAAGGAGAACTTCTGCTGGAGCTAAAAGGAGGAAGCAAAACCAGAGCAAGGGAATATGAAGGTGCCTTAATTAAAGCTTTGGAGGAAAAAGATTCAGTTAAGACTCTTTGTCAGCAAACATTGGTGGAATGTTGGGACCTGGACGAAGTCACCACACGAGAGGAGGTGTGCGAAGCCATACGCACTCAAATTCCAGCCCTCAGTAGCATGGAGGCGTCAGCGGTTATATCTATGCGTAAGGCAAGATATGGTACTCAAACTGCCACTATTGAGCTCCCTGCTGCTGAAGCCAAACTGATTTTGGATGCGGGACATATACGAGTTGGACGGGTTTGGTGCAGGATACGCGGAAATATCGCACCGATCAGATGTTATCGCTGCCTCAACTACGGGCATGTTTCCCACCAATGCGAAAGCCCGGTGGATCGCACAGGCGAATGCTTACGTTGCGGCAAAAAAGTTAACTTAGCCAGAGGTTGCCAAGCAGCACCGAAGTGCTCAATATTTGTAGACGGGGACAAAAATCACGCTACAGGCTCCTATGTATAAAAGAGCGATGTTGCAGCTAAGCAAAAATGGTTAAGGTGATCCAAATCAACCTTAATCACTGCAGGGCCGCCCAGGATCTATTGTATCAGACCATTACTGAAAGGCGCATTAATGTTGCAGTCGTATGTGAACCTTACCGTGTACCTCAGGGGCCGCAATCTGGGCCTGTGGCCAACTCCCAATAGAATCCAGTGGTCCATCGACCAACAAGGGATTTGCTTATGCCAGAGTTAAGGGGATCCACATTTTCAGTTGCTACTCACCACCAAGTGACGACCTAGCAACTTTCAATGCGTTCCTTGACGTTCTCGTATGCAATGCCCGCGGAAATCTCCTCTTCTAATTGCTGGGGACTTCAACGCTTGGGCTATTGAATGGGGAAGCACCAGAACTAGTGCTAGAGGTTCGGCTATCTTGGAGGCATTTGCCGCCTTAGACATCACTCTCCTCAATACGGGTAACAAGGTGACTTTCCAGAATAGCCGCGGAGAGTCATTCATTGACATTAGTTTTGCCAGTAGGTTTCTTGCTCACCTCTCAAAATGGGAAGTACTAGATGTCCTCACACTCAGCGATCACAATGCAATCGAAATAAACACCACGAATGCATGTCCTCGCCGTAGCTGTAGACCAAGCGCGAAAGCTCAAAAGAACGGATGGAAAGTAGGCATGCTAGACATATCCATGCTAGACTACATGCTGGAAGGAGTTAACTTACAGGGATCTGCACAGCAACAAGTTAAGGGCCTAATGAAAGCTGTTACTTATGCATGCGATGCCTCAATGCCCAGAAAAGGAAGAAATAATAATAATGCTGAGATAGCGCAGCTAAGAAGGGAGTGCATCAGATCTAGAAGGCAAGCACAAAGAGCAAGGGGATCAGAAAATTTTGTACGTCGGCAGGCCGAATACAAGGCGAAACGTGCTGAGTTGCGGAAATCCATCCAAAGGAGTAAAAGCATACATTATCAGGACCTATGTGAAGACCTCAACAACAACCCTTGGGGAGGAGCTTACAAACTTGTCAAACGACGCCTGGGAGAAGTCACCGGCCCAGCGCCGATCGGTGCAGCGGTTATGTTAGATATTGTGCGAAACCTCTTCCCGCAACATGAGCGCACACATTGGACAAGGGAAGCTGTCTTGGAGCCCATTCCCACAATTACGGCAGATGAGCTTCTGGACGCCTCCAAAAAAACAGGCAGCAAGAAGACCCCTGGCTTGGATGGAATCCCCAACAGTGTCCTAAAACATGCAATACAGAGGAATACAGACGTCTTCCTTAGAGTGTTGAATACATGTCTGGAAGAGGGTATTTTTCCCTTTTGCTGGAAGCGGCAGAGATTGGTGCTGATATCGAAAGGTAACAAGCCGCCGGATCAGCCATCATCATATAGGCCGTTGTGTATGCTGGACACAATGGGTAAGATACTGGAGCGTATCATATGTCGGCGCCTCGAATTGGTCACAGAGGGTCCGAATGGACTACACAAAAACCAGTGTGGTTTCAGGAAGAACAGGAGTACCATCGATGCAATAAACAGAGTCCGTGATATCGCTTTAAATGCAATCGCTGCTGAACGATGGCTCTAGGGCACAAAACAGTATTGCGCTGTAGTTACCCTGGATATTAAAAATGCGTTCAACTCGGCAAGATGGTGCAATATAGTACGCTCCTTGGAGAATCCGTGTACCAAAGTACCTTCTTAGAATGGTGATGTCATACCTGAGCAATCGAACGCTTCTTTATGATACAGAAATAGGCCCACAAATGTACAACACTACTGCTGGTGTACCGCAGGGATCTGTGCTTGGTCCAATTTTATGGAATGCGATGTACGACGGAGTGTTTAGCGTGTCTCTACCAGATGAAGTAGAGATAATTGGCTACGCAGATGACATTGCAGTAGTCGCAGTGGCAAAGACGCTCCCGGAACTCCAGGGGAAATGCAACTCATCCGTGGTAAATATTAAAAATTGGCTTTTGCAGACTGGTCTAGAGTTAGCGGACCATAAAACTGAGCTAGTTTTAATCAGCAGCAGGAAGAAGCTTGAAACCCTAAGCATTCGAGTCGGGGCACAAGACATAACGTCCGCAATTTTCATTAGGTATTTAGGGGTCCTACTGGATTGCCGTCTCAACTTCAGGGATCACCTCAAAATCTCAAGCGAGAAAGCATCGAAGACCTACGCAGCCCTAGCAAGGCTTATGCCGAACGTTGGAGGATCCAAACAACTAGTGCGTGAGCTGGTTGCGGCAGGCAGCAAATCGATCATCCGATACGCTGCACCAGTGTGGTCCTGTGCAACCAAACATAAATCATACATGAAAGGAGCTGCTTCCGTGTATCGACTAAACTCGATAAGGGTATGTTGCGCATTCCGAACGGTTTCAGATGACGCAATAAGCGTCATTGCAAACTGTAAACCGGTGGACATGGACGTTAATGAGTTGGCGGCGATATATGCTTCGAGACGGGCAGAGTCTGCCACACATGATCAGGGTGACACACTAACTGCCTCCTGGCCGCAGCGTTGGCAAAGCTCAACAAAAGGTCGTTGGACGTTCGAGTTAATACCCAACATCAGTGTCTGGGTGGCCCGAAAACATGGAACTCTGAATTACCACCTCACGCAGTTCCTCACAGGGTATGGCTGTTTCCGGGAGTACTTGCACAGATTTAAACATGCAGATGACCCGCATTGCCTGTACTGCACAAAACAGCCAGAAAATGCTCGCCATGTTCTCATGAAGTGTATCCGATTTGTGCATCTCAGAGAGTTAATCACGTCAGAGGTAGGTGAGAACCTTACACCAAATGGCGTGATTAACTTTATGTTAAAGGATGAAAACTCCTGGAACAAAGCTTGCAGTATAATCGTTGCAATAATGCAATAAGTCCGCAGAAACATAGCTGGATGTATTCGGTTGAGTGGCAGAAGCGAGGATTACCTCATGCACACATTTTCATTTGGTTGTCGACCAAATACGCCCTGAAGAAATCGAAAGTGTGATTTCCGCGGAAATTCCAGATCCGTCTACTGATCAACTACTGTTCGATATTGTTACCGCAGACATCACCTGGCATTGCAGCTACTTTATTGAATGGAGGGCGAACAGCTCATTCAGCATTTAAACTGCCTCTGAATATTCAAAATAACCCAGACACAGTGTGCAACATAAAAAACAATCGTCAATGGCAACAGTGCTGAAACAGTGCAACATTATCTTCTGGGATGAATGCACTATGGACCACAAACATCCTCTTGAGGAGTTGAACAGAACACTCAAAGATATAAAAAACAACGACAAACTATTCGGTGGCACTCTGATACTCCTTTCAAGTGATTTCAGACAAATACTTCTCGTCATTCCACGTTCAACGTACGCCGATGAGTTCAACGCAAGCTTGAAATCATCGTCACTGTGGCGTAAAGTTTAAAAAGTACAGCTGAAAAGAAACATGCACGTACAAATGCAACAAGATCGAGTCGCTGAAACATTCTCAAAACAATTGTTACATATCGGCGATGGAGAAGTTGCTGTCCATGAAAATACAGGCTGCATAAAATTGCCCACCGATTTCTGCACAATCGTTGATTTGCTAAATGCCATTTTGGCACCAAAAAATAAGCACGTAGATGATTTAAACTTTAAGATACAACAGTTACTCCAAGGCAACTTGGTATCATATAAATCGATCGATATAGTTTGCGATGCCAACGAAGCTGTAAATTATCCAACAGAGTTTTTGAACTCACTGTATTTGCCAGGCATGCCACCATACATTCTACGACTGAAAGTTGGATCACCGGTTATTTTACTTCGGAATTGGAATGGCAAATTCCGAGGCGAAAATGTTTTGCTGCCACTCATTCCAATAATCCCAACAGAAGTCCCAATTGAATTCAAACGCGTTCAATATCTCATTATATTGGCATTTGCAAAGACAATCAATAAGTCGCAAGGCCAAACGATGTCCGTTTGCAGCTTAGATTTGGGCACACCATGTTTTTCACATAGACAATTATACGTGGCATTTTCTCGCATGGGATAACCATCTAATTTATTTATATTAGCTGAAGACGGACTAACAAAAAATATTGTTCATTCAATTGTTCTACAAAATTAATACTGACTTTCTTTGTTTCATTTTACTATTTAACTATGCTTTACGATTAAAAATGTTTTACTTTTTTCACGCAACTCATTGTTTCTCTGTCTCCCAAAGTACGGTCGAAGAACTTTTGTCGAAAATTTGTGCAAACTAGCGTCAAAAATAATCAATTGAATTGACATAAAAACGAGCCA
>JBAMAV010001284.1:0-70126 GCA_037043315.1 Amiota communis
ACAGTGGTTCAGAATGAGCATTTAACGCGAATAAATTCCTTAGCATAAAAAAACTTCATCAACCAATATAATTTCATAACTTTTAGTGATTTTTATTTAACTAAAGCTTTGTTTAACGTTTTAAAAATAATATTTATAACAAATGTGGACAATTTGTTGATATTATTCTTCGCTTACATTTAAATCGACATGTGGCGCTTTAAGCAGATTAATTGCCTCTGGTTCTAGTTTTTGCTTTTTATTAGAAATTCTCTGTAGACTTAATGAAGATATTATCGGATGTGATGATAGTAAAAAGTAATAAAAAAGATCCATGTTAGTATGTTCTACTTTATCTTTTCTACTTCTGTGTTCTTTTATAAACTTAAAATCTTTGTTTTTTGCTTCTTGTGCTTCTTCTCCTAACTGGCCAATAGGAAGAATTGCTTGCTTAATAACTTCGGATCCGTGCATTAGTACTTTGTGTACACTGGTTGGCATATTATACCACGGATATAATGTCACGTATTTATTCGCTGTTTCCATGGAATACTCTTGAAATTTTTGGGCATCTATTTCGAATTCAGATGAGATAGTTTGCAAAATAATGTAGAACCGATAAATTAGATTCTCGTTTAATCCTGTTACTTGCGATGAAATTTTTATAATTTTTAAAAAAAATTCTTGCGGTATTTCCTGTATTTGTTGATCCATATCCAGGTTTTGGCTGATCAACAATAATTCCAAGTTCTTGTCTCAATTTATCAATGATTTCAGATTTCCTTGATGCCACTAACTTTTTATTTTCACCTCTAACCTGCCAGGTTTTTATCTGTAATCTGTATGATATGTGCAAGCAACATTCAAGAAACCTGATCCACGAATGTAAGGAAGACAATCAAAAGTTTTGATTTTCAAGCTTAGGTAATTTTTTTCTTACGTTTTGTAAATTGTTCATTTCTGTAGGCTTAGCAGAGCAAATGTAACAGCTTTGTGTAGATTTTGTTTCCGTCAATGTGTGACAAACTTTTCCATTAATCATTGTTAGCACAAGATGAAAGTCGATACTTTTATTCTGATATTGAAAACTTTTTAACTCAGCTATTTGTTGATTTACATTATTGACCTCTGATATAGTGAGCTCCAGAGTTTCTTTCGCAAAAATAAATTTAATGGCTCTGCAAAACCGTGTGGAAGATGGTACTCGATTTTGCCATATGATGTGAGTGTCATCTTGTCTGCTACGTAGTTGTAAAGGCACTAGTGATATAATTAATACAGAAGAGTCTTGTCCTTCTGAAATACTATGTTGTCTACAGTTACTTTGGCCAGAGCTATGCCCCATTTACAAATCAAAGTAAATGCATTGCTAGTTGAGGCCATCAATACTTTTTCTTGAAGTTCGCAGAGCCGACTTATTGTTAAATTTAGCAAAGCTTGCAATTTTATCTCTACACTTATATTTGATACTTTAATGCTGCCTTCATCAGGGTAACAATTTTTTTTAGCTGACAATATCTTATGCCAAGACGGATATATATTAGCATTACAATTTTTTGCTGCTAGTCTATACGATAAATAAGTGGATTTACTCGACTTAGTATTGATTATAAGCGCTAATGCTTCAGATGCAGACATTGGTAAGACAACGCCTTTCTCTGATTCTTTGCTAATTTTTTTATTTTTAACACATTCTGAACTTTGTTTTATAGAATCTCTTACTAAATGAGAGGCATTTCTCTTACCACTTTTCCATAAAGCAGACTACGTGGCGCGTGAGAGTTGTTCCAATGAATAATTGCCAACTAAGTCTTGGATTTGTTTTTGCTGACTTCTAGTACCAGATTCGTTGTAACTTATTAACGGCCTGCCAACTTTTGAGGATCCAGGTTGTGTATTTTCAGTGTCACTATCAGAAAGAATCATAGTTGTGTTGAGCCATGTCTTATTTGCTTGCACAAATCTCGTCCTGTAATTGTTTGGTTTTTTCCAGCGACATTCAATATTTTTCACAAATTTTTCTAATTGAATGTATGTATCTTCGATTATTATGTGTTCAGTGTTATAAATATGCAATCCCAGCGATTTAACACATTCATCTCTTGTTAAATGTTTTAATTTGAACCATTCTTCGAATAACTCCATGTACGTCACATTTGGCATCTTGTATGAAAAAATTAATTTAAAACACTTGGGGTACCGCGGGGATCTATTTTTTTTTTAATTTTTAACTATGAATATACCAGCTATTTATTACAGTAGTAAGTAAGGCATGCAGTTACCTGCGATTTTTTATACGTCTTGATATATTTATGATTTATGTGAAAAAAAGGTATACACTTAAAACGAAATTCTATATAATATAAATAACGCGTACTTACCGTTTTCTCTCGTAAACGTGATATATATTGTGCATAGAAATCAGTTATAAATAATACATATAAATGAACACTAAGTAAATTAATAAAATCCTCCAAAGATTGTAGCTCTTTCTTTTGACTTATAAGCACGAGTTGGTAGTTCGATAACTTTAAAGTTGCAATACTACCACAATATCAGTCGAAACTGAAAATTTTAAGCGCTATAATAGAGATTGGATATCCCTGATTGCAAATAATATGTTTTTCTTTTTTCTAAGGATGTGAAATATCATAATTTATTCGCGTTAAATGCTTATTCTGAACCACTGTGCAATCGTGTAAACGAGTTACTTAGATGATTGGTGTTTTACGTTTTTTTTAAAAAAAGGGTTCTTTTTCGCATTACGTTTTATCAAGTTATTCTTTCTTCTTGTTTCTTATCTATTATGATCAAATTAGCAGCACTATTTTTACTTCTTCTTAATAAACATTACTTTGAATAAACACGTGAACCTTAATAGGTTATGGGCGTAGCTCACTTGAGAATATAAATTATTATTTATAGTATGGAAAATTTAATATTGCCAAGTTGGTTAGCGGGGAAAGGTGAACACTTTGGCAGTTACAGATAAAGGTAATTCTGAGGGCAAGCGGCCTTCGAGACATTGCCAACGGAGCTGAAGTACGTCACGATGCGTGTGGCGCAGAATAAATTAAGTAATTAATTAAGGAGAGGGATGCCAAGGCTAATACACGTTATTAGCTGTGAAAACGCTGCAGACATGTACTCAGCTCTGGAAAGTGTATTCGAGCAGAAGTCGGAAGGTGTCACCATAGCGATGCACATTGCCAAGCTGCAGAAAGTTGCCAAGCAGTTGGAGGACTTGGGTGAGAAAATTTCAGAAAATATGCTTATATCTAAGATTTTAATGACTCTGCCGGAGCAATAAAACCATTTTTTCGCTTTTTGGGAGGTGACGTCAGAGGAACAACGTACTTTAAAAATATTGAGTTCGCGCCTGTGCATGGAAGAATCTCGTTTGGGAGTACAACACACAAAACAAGAAGCCTTTTTGGCCAATCGTAAATCTACCTGTAAGGGTCAAAAGGGCAAGTGTTTCATCTGCAAATAAATGGACATTGGAAGCAGGACTACCCAAGGAAAAGAAACAGCGGAAAACCACACGGAGATGCTTTTATAAATGAGGTTATGTGCGTGATCATATGACGTATCATCAGTGGTGGCAGTGATTTCATAATTATGAAAAACTAAAAAAACCGAAAGACATAGTGTGTGGAATACAAAATATTTAGCCAATGTATTATATGTTCCTAATATAAAACTAAATCTTTTTTCTTCCAACGCTTGGCAAGTGAAATACATAAAAGCCACAAGGAAACAAATGCAGTTTTGAGAAACATGGCAAAGTGTTGCTTCAAGGTGAAGGAGGTGATTCAAAATTATTTAAGCTACTGCAGAAAATTACAACCACTTCGACAGAAGCGAATATAGCTGAGAAAACTGAATCACTTCAGCTGTGGTATGAGCGCATATGTCATCAGGATAAGAACCTTACTAAGATAGTGTAACATCGGAAATATATACCATTCAGTAGTAGTGAGTCTTTTTGTGAAGCATGTGTTTTTGGCAAAAAGCATCGTGTTCCATTTAGTACAAGCAATAGCAGCGCAAATATGCCAGGTGAGCTGATACATACAGATTTATGTGGTGACGACTTTTCAAATTATCGCCATATATACTGCATCAAGTCAAAGGCTGACGTGAGCATGATGTTGGAACGTTTTTTGGATCGAGTGGAAGCCGAAACTGGAAAAAGATTGAAGTGCATCAGATCAGACAAAGGTTTGGAATATGTCAACAAACACATAGCTGACATTTTATAGAAACGACAAATAGTGCATCAAAAGTCAACGACGTACACTCCGAAGCATAATGGCAGAGCCGAAAGGGTTATCAGAACCGTCATAGAAGCTGCAACGACGCTTATACATTCCAAATGCCTAAGTCTAAAACTCTGGGGTGAAGCTGTTCAAAACGTTATATTTACCCTTAATAGAACTTAAAAAACTAAAGATGCTAACACGACACCATTTGAGTTATGGTTTGATAAAAAGGTAAACATACATTTTTTGCGAATTTTTGGTTCAGATGCGTATGAGTTATGTATAGTTAGGAATAAAGGATAGGTAATATACTTTTCGACTTAATAATTTAAATTTCTTTCCATCCCTGTTTTATCTTAATCATCTAAATTGCTTTTCCCTCCTTTTTTCGTTAAAAGCTTTAGAATTAAGTTGAACTTTTGTTAGATGTAAGCTTAATTATTTAAGATTCACTTTGATGTTTAGTTTTAAATTTTTTTTAGGAATTTAGTTTTAAATAAACATTTCATAAAAACAGATTGGTTTTGTTTCTCTCTTAAAAGTGGAATTAGAAACCATAATTGGCGCAGTCTACGGCTTTATCTTCTGTAGAAGATAAGGAAAGAACTTTAACACGGTTGACTAAGGAGATCTAAAGATCCTCCGAATAAAAAAATATATAATAATAAACAAAGAAACAGACATTAATTAAGTGAAAAAAAATTTTTAATAGTAGTGCCATGCAAAGTTCTTAAGGACAATACAAAAAAAAAAAAAAACAACGAAGAAACTACAGTAAAATGACAAAAAAAAATAATAATAATAATAAACTAAGAAACATACATTACTCAAAGTGAAAAATTTAAAAAAAAACTCAGTGCAATGCAAAGTGCTTACAGACAAAAGGAAAAAACAAAGAAACTAAGAAACAAACAGTAAAGTGAAAATAAAAAGAGAAAGAAAAAAAATTAAAAACTGTAATGCAGTGCAGTGGGACAGAGAAAGGAAAAACATAAAAACTAAGAAACGGACAGAACACAAACAAACAAAAATATATATTATTAAATCTGTAGTGCAGTGCAGTAAAATTAAAAAAAGAAACGGTAATACTATATAATAACCGAATAAAAAAAATAACTGAATAAAAGTATAACTGAATCAAAGTATAACTGAGTAAAAGTATAACTGAATAAAAGTATAACTGAATAAAAGAAACTGTATCCAAACACTGAATATTAAAGAAAAAAAAACAAAAAAACAGAAAAAAAAACAAAAAAGAAACTTACATTTCCTGATAGGACAGATTATACATTATTAAAACACAACAGTGCAAATGAAAGAACAAATCACAAGTTAAGTACGTTGGAAAACTGAGTTACTTGTATCGTAAACAAAATAATAAAAATAAAATAAAAAAATTAATAAAAACTAAACATTAAGAATCAAGAGTTTGAATTACCAATCATAACAACAATCATGGAAGATCTTTTTGAAAAGATTCAATGCTTGGAATTGGCTCTTCAAGAACAAAACAGTCAACTTGCTGAACAAACTAGAGAGAATGCGCAGCTTCAAAAACAAGTGAATGATCAACAACAATTAATTAACGAGCAACAACGGCCAATTTATGAACAACTACAACTAACTAATGAACAACAACAGCCAACTAATGAACAACAATTTGATTTCCTAACTCCAAAAGACATTTTGGAGCAATTCCGTCGATTAAAGCCACTCGACAAAAATCATTATCCATTGACTTTTATAAAGTCGGTGGACGCTACCATCGCCCTATGTGGACAGAATAATGGGCTTTTACAATTCGGTCTCCAGATAGTTATAAACGAGACAATCCAAGGTGATGCCGGACGTTGTGCCAGGGAGCTTGGTGACGATGCGACGTGGGATCAGATTAGAGATAAGTTATTAAAATATTTGCAACCTCGTAAAACTTTTTCAGAAATCTATAATTTTTGTAGAAATTGTAAAATTAATAATTTAGCCGAATTGTTTAACGTTTTCGAGAAAGCTAGGTTTGAAATAAATGAGTTGTATGAATTTGACGTTAAAAGACCAAATATATATAAGCCAGAATGTGTGGAACGTGACCTGGTTGGTATTCTTATTGAAAAAATAGATGGGCAAGTTAGGGCTCACATCGCAGACAATGAATCACTAAACAGCATTGTTATGAAACACACTAGGCTTAAACTTTTAGACGATCGGAGATGCATAGACTATAAACATAGAAAAGCTGTTACAGAAGAATTTATTAAATAAAAATACCGAATTTTTTCAATCAAAAACAGTTCCGAATAGCAATTACAATGCAAACAACAAACAATCATATTTTACAGTTGGAAATAGTTCTGTTGCTGAGCGAAACACTTTCACACAAAATCTTAGAAGCGGAAGAACTAAAATGTCACACCAAATTAGTTCTATGACCAATATGCCACAAAAACATCAATTTTATCCAAGACAGGGTGACTTGCCAACAGAACCTATGGAGATAGAAAATATCCAGCAGAGTGACGAAAATTTTTACAACGAGCCTCACAAAGAACAGGACAACCAATAATTAGAGTAAATATTAATAATGTACAATTGAGGTGTCTCATAGACACAGGATCAACAACCAATGTAATAGGCTCAGATATATTCCCAGTTGGATCGTACAAAACCCTTAAAGATCCCAAATATTACAAAACCATTAACGGTGTGAATAAAATAACAAATAGTTTAGATATAGATATTCCTAGAGAATTCAACACCGAGGGTAGGATAACTTGGATGGCTATTAAGCTTGAAAACAAAAATTATGATGCAATTATAGGTCATAATACACTAGTTGCTTTAGAAGCGAACATTAATATAAGGGATGGATATTTGGAAGTGAATGATACTAAAGTATTCTCCACTACCACTTTGATATTCATAACATTTATGCCATAGAACCCATCAACACTCCTATTATCAATAATTTGAACATAGATAATATGAACACTGAAGAAAGAAAAAGCATAGTTACCTTCTTACACCGTTACGAGGACCTTTTTTATAAAGATGGCGATAGGCTTACTTTTACTCATAATATTCAACACGAAATCATTACAACAACAAATAACCCCATACATAGTAAAATTTACCGATACCCGAAGATACATGAAGAGGAAATTGAAGCTCAAATTAATGATGTGCTATCTCAGGGCATTATTGTTCCCAAAAAGTTGGACAATTCTGGTCGGCAAAAATGGAGAATAGTCATCGATTACAGAAGATTAAACGAGAATACAATTAGTGATAAATTTCCAATCCCCAACATTGATACCATACTTGATAAACTAGGATGAGCTCAATATTTCTCGACCATAGACTTAGCAAAGGGTTTCCACCAAATTCTTATGAACCCAATGGATAGAAAGAAAACTGCGTTTTCAACTCCATACGGTCATTATGAGTTTGTCAGGATGCCTTTTGGCCTTAAAAACGCACCATCAACATTTCAACGGTTGATGAATGCAGTTCTAAGAAAATATATCAACAAAATTTGTGTAGTTTACCTTGATGATATACTAATCTTCAGTACATCACTACAAGAACATATGGACAGTCTAAAGTTGATATTTTCTGCTTGACGAAGTGCCGGTCTAAAAATTCAAATAGATAAATGTAATTTCCTTGTAAAAGAAACAAATTAACTCTGACATGTTTTAACGCCTGAAGGTGTGAAACCTAATAGAGAAAAAATGTCAGTCATTCGAAACCTTAAACTTCCGGAAACAAAGAAACAAATCAGATCTTTTCTCGGAGCAACAGGGTATTACCGTAAATTTATAAAAGACTACTCTAAAATTGCATTTCCGATGATCCGATATTTAAAAAAGTACAGCAAAGTAAATATCAATGACCCAAACTATATTTCAGCTTTTGAAAAACTCAAAATTATCATCACAGACTATCCTATTTTAAGGTACCCCAATTTTGCTAAGCTATTTAAACTTACGACAGACGCTAGCAACTTTGCACTTGGGGCTGTTCTTTCCCAGGAGGGTCATCCTATATGTTTTGCATCTCGTACTCTCAACGATCACGAAAAAAAACTATTCAACGGTAGAAAAGGAACTGCTTGCAATAGTGTGGAGTTGTCAATACTTCCGACCATATCTTTTTGGTAGAGAGTTCCATCTGAGTACTGACCACCAACCTCTAAAATGGTTACAAGTAAAAAATAATGGAAAGAACATAAACCCTCGGCTCCAAAGATGGCTTATTCAACTTGGATAATATGATGCAAAAATAGACTATATTGTAGGTAAAGAAAACAAAATAGCAGATTTTCTAAGTAGAATTGTTTGTGATAATGAATTCAATACTATAAATATCAAAAAGTTTTGTAAAAGCGAAAATATTGATATTCATTTTTGTAAACCGAACAACCACACTGGCAATTCAGATATTGAAAGACTCAACAACACATTAACAGAAATAGTGAGAACACTAAATTTTATAGAGAAATTACCTATAAAGGAGCAATTGATTAAAGCTGTTGACTATTATAATAATACATTTCATTCTACAATTAAAGAATCACCCATAAATGTACACAACAACAAAGTTGATAAATTATTAATAAAAAAACGAATAGAAGCACGAAAACTTGCAATTACTCAAAAAAGAAATGAAAAACGGGAGAATTATGAAGAAGACAGAATTGAGGGATATATTAAAAATTATAAAAGTTTGAGACATAAAGAGCAACCTAAGTTTAGAAAACAGAATTTAACAAATATTCACGAAAATTATTCAAACTGCACAAATCTTTCAAATTTAAATAATAACACTGTGTTACAAAAAAAAAAAAAATGAAAAAACTTCTTATCAGACCTAGTGGAGGTTATAGGTTATAAAAAGCCAAAAAGAATGGTATGTATTAAATCTCTGATACACCCTCAAAATCTTGTTTTAGAGCCCAAAAACCGTTTTTAGGTAGGTTCCTGTACATATTACCTTATAACTTGGCGATTTTTTATCGGATTAAAAATTGTTTCTTTGTATTTAGAAGCTGAAACGTAGCCCTTTACAACCATGTAAGCATTTTGTTATCATTCAAATTCATGAAGATACAGACCAAAAACTTTCCAAAATTTTTATTTTTTCATCGATTTTGCAACTTTAAGTCTAATTTGTGTCTCTTATCTTATCTAAATTATATTTTTTCTCAACGTATATCGAAAGTTTAGTCATATTAGCTTTAAATGAACCCTGTTTGAATAGAATTGGTTAAAAATTACTTGATTTATTGTACTTTTTATAATTGCATATGACAGTTTTCTTTCCTTTTTTATTCTTGATTGTCTAGCTATCTTCCTCTATCTATCTCCCTCTATCTGCAACAATTTAAGTTATAAGGTAATATTTACAGGAACCTACCTAAAAACGGTTTTTGGGCTCTAAAACAAGATTTTGAGGGTGTATCAGAGATTTAATACATACCATTCTTTTTGGCTTTTTATAACCTATAACCTCCACTAGGTCTGATAAGAAGTTTTTTTTCGCTGTTACACAGTGTAGTTAATTTCAATAAATAAATAAATGTAATATATGCAATAATTATTGTAATTTCAAAACAAATAAAAACAAACATATGTGTATGTATATTGTAATCGTGATTCAGGAGTATCACGAAACAAAGGATGGAGGAGTTATGTATAGTTAGGAAAAAAGGATAGGTAATATACTTTTCGACTTAATAATTTAAATGTCTTTCCATCCCTGTTTTATCTTAATCATCTAAATTGCTTTTCCCTCCTTGTTTCGTTAAAAGCTTTAGAATTAAGTTGAACTTTTGTTAGATGTAAGCTTTATTATTTAAGATTCACTTTGATGTTTAGTTTTAAATTTTTTTTAGGAGTTTAGTTTTAAATAAACATTTCATAAAAACAGATTGGTTTTGTTTCTCTCCTAAGAGTGGAATTAGAAACCATAATTTATGTGCATATCCCACAGGAAAAGCGTTGGAAATTAAACTCAAAATCGAAAAAGGGCATATTCGTTGGATATGGAGAAAAAATTAATGGCTACCGCATCTGGATACCACTTGAAAGAAAGATAGAAATTTCTAGAGATGTTATTATTGTATAAAAGAAACAATTGATATTTTAACATTCTCACTTCCAAAAGAGACAGTGACATGTAATAGCACAACACCCAAAGTGCAGTTGAAAGATTATGTATCCCCTGCTGAGGATAATAACAGCGATACATTTGAAGATGGAAGCTAAAACTATTTAGAAGAAAAAAATGGGCTAGAAGTGAAAACTTAGTATACGAGATCAAAAAGCAGAAAGATAGATGTCGGCACTTACAAGGCTACTTGTGATATGCCTTCAACATATGAAAAAGCAATAATGGAGTCTTTCATAATCAACAGACTTGGGACTTAGTAACACTACCGAAAAATAAAACAGCAATTTCCAACAAGTAGGTCTTCAAAGTGAAGCAAAACAAAAAAGTCATCATCAAAGAAAGTTTGCAAATTAAAGAAAAGTTTTTACGGATTAAAACAAGCATGTAGATGTTGGAATCAAAAATTCACGCAACTGTTGGAAACATTTAATCTTATGTTGAGTACTGCGGACCCATGCGTTTTCGTTGGAAGCATTAAAAATGAAAAGTAATATTAGCAATCTACATTGATGACGGAATCGTGACAGCTAAATCAAACAACGCTCTTACGGAATATATAGCCTACATTTGTTCGGAATTCGAAATAAAGGTTTTTGTATCGTTGTACTATATGGGTATGCAGATCACTCATCAATTGCAGAATATTCATATCTGTCAAGAGGCGTATGCTCAGAAAATTTGCAGTGGTTTAGCATGGTTATCGCAAGGCCAATAAGGAACTCTTCAAGCTGACGAAGATGAGGACCAGCATCATCAACATCAACATCCAATCCTTATCATGAGGATCATTGATGTATTTGTCAATGGTAACAAAACCTTATCTTGCTCATGCAGTCTCATATGCAAGTTGCTTTCTGGACAATTACAAAAGAAAGCATGTCACAGCTGTGAAAAGGATTCTCAAATATCTAAAGGGAACATGTGGTGACGGTATTTCTTTTAATAATACTACTGAACTTTCGACTCAGACTAAGCTGGAGATTAAGAAATAAGGCGCACAACAGGAGGATACATTATAATGTTTTGTGGCGGCCCAATATCGTGGTCGACCAAGTTTTAGCAAACCGTGGCGGTCCAATAACTCACTGAAGTATTGTCCAGTAATCGTGCTTCCTTTTTCTAAAAAATCCATGAGGATGACGCACTTCGCATCCCAAAAAATCATCGCCATGTCCTTACCGGCCGATGGGATCGTCTTCGCCTTCTTTGGTGCAAATTCACCGGGACAAATCCATTGTTTTGATTGTTGCTTAGTTTTTGGTGTGTAATGATGATTCCATGTTTCATCAACGGTGACAACTCGACACAAAAAGTCCTACGGATCTCGCTTAAATTGCCCCAAACACTGCTTCGAAGTTAACAGCCGCATCCGCTTGTTGTCCAGCGTGAGCAATCACGGCACCCATCGGGTCGACAATTTTTTCATCGCCAACTTATCATGTAAAATATTAATTGCCGTTCCGGTCGACATACCTACGGCCTTTGCTACTTCGCGCACTTTCGTTCGTCGATCAGCGAGAATCATGTCGTGGACTTTTTCAATGATTTCCTCGGTAGCCACGTCTGCCGGGCGTCCTGGTCGCTCCTCAGCAAAAACGGATGTTCGCCCATTTAAATTCGTTGAACCAATATCTAACTGTGGTCATAGATGGCGACGTGTCCCCAAAAACAGCATCCAACTTTGCTGTTATCTTCTCGCATTTTTTCCCATCCAAAAACAAAAAGCGAATTACTGAAAGATACTGCTCTTTTTCCATCTTACCGAAAATCATGAAACACGTCTGACTCGGATGGCTGTGAAATCGAAACTAACCTAACCAATCAGTCTGAAATTTGTTTTAGCGTCGTCTGATAGATGGCAGCACACGATGATAACACTAACTTCACTCAGGAACGTCCTCTATCGCCAAACACGGGTACTTAATGAACCGTCCTCGTATGAAGATGGTGGTTTTACACTGAGAATATGTACCAAGAAATGAACAATTGGCTGATATTTTCAGAAAACTTTAAAGGAAGAATATCATGATTAAAAGTGGAAGTGTTATAAGTTTAAATGTTCTTTTTAGCATTATGTTTCAGCAAGTTATTCTTTCTATTATGATCGAGTTAGCAGCACTGTTGATTCTTCTTCTTAAGAAATTTCTATTGACGTTGCCGAAATTGACGCTTTTATGTCAATCGTGTAAGCCTGGGATAAATCGGTTGACGCTCCTATCAAAAATACGACAATCGGGCGTCAATATATTGACGCACCATTTACGCTTATGCGTCAATCGTGTAAGCTTTGCTTAATACTGAATTCACACCAAACTACATTACATTGATACATTTTTTCGTGCAGACCGGATATTTTGCATCATGAGCAGCTGTTTTTTGTTTTGGTTATACAAACGTTGACAAATTGTGAGAAGTGAAATAATTTAAAAGTGTGATTTGTGGAAAATGGATAATCATGGAAGGGAAATGGAATCATTTATAATGTTATAAAATATGTTTGTAGACTCAATTGCAAATATAGTCATTTTATGCGAAATACATAGATGAAGAAAGTGAGAAGGAATATCTGGATTTTAGCATGAGACGCGCTTATGTTCCGAGTAGCATTTGGGCTATTATACGTTATTGCTTTTATTTAAAGAAATGTGTTTTTATAATTGAAAATGTGTTTGTAAAATTGTAGGAACGACATGGAACATTTTAGAGCAAGGATATTAAAGAAGGTTCCGCTGATCTCTGTAAAGAGTTAAATATGTTGGTGGATCAAATGCAAGGTATAGGGAGGCAACCTACGAATTACAGAAGTACTATTCCATTGGATGAAAGCGTTGCTATTGCATTGTATACTCGGTTCGGTGTTTCGAAAGCATTGGTTTGCACGATTCTCCACGAATTTTGCATGGAGATAATCAAGAAAATTGCTCCGGAATACCTGTCACCCAACTTCATTACAGAATCAAAAATTGGTGAGTGTGTGAAAGGATTCAAATCTCTTGGATTCCCAAAGTGTTTCGGTGCGATTGGTATGTAAAAAACCTTTTTATTAACGAAAAAAAATGTGATGTACTTACTTTAGATGGATGCCATATCGAAGTGAAGCCAACTTAAAGTGAAGCCGTTGACTACCACACTTATACGGATTGGTACTCTATGGTGCTCTTCGTACTTGTTTATTACAGGTATATTTTACACAATGGGCAAAATGTTAGCTGTGGATTCTTCCGACTTATTCGAAAAGAAATCAATGATGATTTCTGGCACCAATGTTTGATTGGAGACCATGCATTTCGTTTTTCAACAAGGCTAATGAAATCTTACCCCTTCACAATAAATGCGACAGCAGAGCAAAGAAAATTTAACTACTCCCTTTCAAAATCGTGGCGAGTAGTTGAGAATGCTTTTGGACATCTCAAGTGAAGATTCCGGTGACTTGGCAAAGGATTTGACAATAAATTGAAGAACTGCAAGAATTTTATAATGTGTTGTTGCATTTTACACAATTTCTTAAATAATGAGAACAGCTGCATGAATGACAATTGGAACAACAATGTAGACAACAGACAGAACCGGAGGAAATTAATGAAATCTGTGACAACTCCACACCAGCTGAGGAGATACGATTATCTATATCCCGACATCTCCAAGAAAATGAGTAATGAAAACTTCATTTTCATATAAAATACTTCAACATAAAATTTAATACCAATTCATATATTTAATAAGTCAATAAAAAATTCAACAAATTCATTTATATATTTCACGTTTCAACATAATTATAAACTTTAAAAAGTCAATAACAAAAATAAAACAAAAATTCAATAATAAAAATAAAACTTAATCAATAATGTATGCTATATACAATGAACTGGCTTATGTGGCACAGTTTTAAATTAAGCGTTAAAAATAAAAAACTGCTTCTTTACATAACCACACTTTTGCCTGTATGGCATTGCACTCTGGGGTACAAACTCAAAATCAAACGCTCTAATTATTCAAAGGTTTCAATCAAAGCTATTAAGGAGACTTGTAAATGCCGAATGTTACGTCCGCAACTCCGTAATTCACAAGGACCTGAAGGTGGCAACAACCTGAAGGTGGCAACAACCTGAAGGTGGCAACAACCTGAAGGTGGCATAGCGAAAAACACGCCATTCGGCTTGAATCGCATCCAAATCATCTTGCGGTAAACTTGTTAAACAATAGTCTGCACGCTCGAAGGATCTCCCATTCAGATCACCGGAGGACTGTTCTGAAGGACTCTACTCTACTACTCTTTTTGTTTTCTTTTATTATATTTTTGCTTTTCATTTGTTTCTTTTTTTTTTGTTATTTCTTCTTTTCACTTAATTAAATATCTATGTCAATCTCAATTCATAATATTCTCTGTTTCTTCCCCATGGGAGAGTTGCAAATAAAGAAATATATATAAAAAAAAATTAATGTAAACAAATAAAAATAAAAGAGGAAGACTCATGGCCTCTGCGATCGTCCATGAAACTATGTAGATCGGCCCTCATTCCTTGCGTCGTCTTCACCAATTCCTTTATTACAGCAGTCCGTTCAACAGAATTGACCTCTCTCGAGTGGTCGGGTCTATCTCCCGAAGGCGCCCGACGTCAACAGTCGGTCAAGGACCACTCATTCCAGCCGCGAGGCTGCAGGTATGTACGCATGCCTAACTTTTTTCCAAAGAAGAGCAGACATTACCAACGCGTCTGCTCAAAATCCTCTTAATCCGTGCTGGTATTGAACGGAATCCAGGTCCTAGGATCTGTATCTGCTGTGTGTGCAATAAGAGTATTGGTAAGAGTTCTGCCTCTGGTCAATGTTCTAACTGTATGGAATAGTGTCATCTGAAGATTTGTTCTGCACAACCTCAAGGTCCTGTATTTCAGCCGAGGCCACAACCGCCAACACCTTTGGTGGCCCTGCAAAGTATGGGTTGCAGTTCTGCTTCTCGTATGGAGCGGTTATGTCCAATCTGTGACAATGCGATCCAACGCAATACCATCTCTGTTGAGTGCAATAGTTGTCATAGGTTGTGTCATATGAGGCGTTGTACTGGCCTTAGATTCAGAAGGGATTAGGATAACGACTTTAGGTCTCAAACAGATCATACTTCACGAATTAACATCCGATTATTGTCACCACCTGTACCCAAGCAAACATTGTCGCCTCTACCGCCTTCGCGGCAAAATTTGTCAACACCGCATGCTCGTAGCCTAGCGTCGTCTCAGCTGTTTGATTCTTTTAGGATCAGGTAGTTGAATTGCAATGGGCTGCGTGGGAAGATTGTAGAGATTACTGACTATATGGTTCTGAATAAAATCTTGATAGCAGCTGTCCAAGAGACTAAATTAACTAGTTTATGTGGTCTGTCATCCCTTGAGGACTATTTTTTAGTTAGGCAAGACAGAAGTAGGAATAGTGGGGGTGGTCTGGCTTTCATTGTTCATCGCACATTTTTTTTCCCCTACCTTCTGTCGGTCCCTCTGATATTTTCTGAGATACTCAATACCTGGCTATATAGTCCGGCGATGTTGAAATTGAGCTAGTGAACGTTTTTGTTCCCCCGGTGAACAGCTATAGTCCAGGCTATCATCCAGTGTTGGGTCATGTGCTTCAAGGTGATCACAGTATCATCTTAGGTGATATGAATGCACATCATGAACTTTGGTTCTGCCCACTTGGAAATGATCATCGTGGTGTAAGCATTGCAGATCAAATCGATGGATCTGATTTTAGCGTAATCAATGAAGATTCCGCTACCCGGATGAGCCCTACCTGTACCAGCTATCCTGACATTACCATCGTCAGTGCACCGCTTTTAGCATTTTGCGTGTGGTCTGTTGACATTGCTTTGAGTTGTGACCATGTGACGATTTTGTCACTTATGATAGTCGGGTTTATATCAATTATGAAAATGCTAACTGGGAAGAATTTGAGGCGTCAATAGAAGGAACCCTAAGTCGCTTCCCTTTTCCCAATGGTACAAATTTGGGGAGAAAGCTTTCAGGTACGCGATCAATAAAGCTGCTAAAAGGCATATTCCAGCAGGTTAATTCCATCTTTTTAGACCGTATTTTCCGTTGGATGCTTCTCGATGAGCAAATTCACGTGATCAGATTCGGGTTACTGACCCAAGTATTGAACGCCCAGTGGTGATGAACCTTGAGATCGCACAACTTGTTTCGGATCATCGTAGAGTGAAATGGCTTTATCATCTCTAGTTCTGTAGTCCTGGATCTCTTTAATTCTTCCATGAGCCAACTTGTTTTCCCAGACGTATGAAAGATAGCGAGAGTAATTTCTCTCCTGAAACCGGGGAGTGATGCAGATTTAGATAGTTCTTTCAGATCTATGTCTCTTCTTTCTCCAGTGGCTAAAGTTCTGGAGTCGTTGATTCTTCCGACAATGACAGAACAGGTCACTATTTCGGATCACTAGCATGGTTTCAGGAAGGGGCACAGCTCTACCTCGGCATTAAGAGAGGTTACTATGCACATTGCCAATGGACACGCGAGGCCAAGCGAAAGGACAGTTGTGGTAACTTTAGATCTTGCGAAAGCCTTCGATACTGGCAGTTTTACTGCAAGATCTATTTGACACCACACTGAGCTCTAACACAGAGTTCAGAGGTATGAGATCGATGTTTAGAAACCTTAAAATGGGAGTCCCTCAAGGATGTGTTCTATCCCCATTGCTTTTTAACTTCTACATGTCTAAGATGCCAATACCACCATCAGGCGTCAGGCTAGTAACCTATGCAGATGATTGCACCATTTTTTTTTCGGGTGTCGATGTCAACGCAATTTTCGGCTTCATAAATAAATTTCTCAGGGAAGTCTTAGACTTTTTCTGTAGCCGCAACCTTAAGCTCTCACCGTCCAAATAAACATCATTTATCTTCACTTCCTGGACTAAGGAAGTTACGATGGATCAGGACATATTTGTTGAGGGCTTAAGGGTTCCCAAATCAACCCACCCAAAGATTCTTGGAGTTACATTTGATAGCTTGCTCACTTTTTCCACACACGCAAACAATTCCTTCAATCGTGTGATGAAAGGGAATAAAGGCGCTAGCAGGAACTTCCTAGGGTAAGGAGAAAGAGGTTCTGAACACCACATATTGGACGTTCTGTCTTAAAATTTGCTGCTCCTGTTTGGATTTTTTTCCTCAGTGATACTCAATGGAGACACCTGCAAGTCAGTTAAAATAACGCCCTGAGAACAGTGACCGGTTGCTTCCAGATGGCCAGTATAGACCTTCTCCACCAGGAAGCAAAAACAGTTTTTGATGGCATCACATATGAGTGCGCTCCTAACTATAGCACTATTACGGGCGTTATTCCTCCCAGACATATCAGATGAGACTTGAAAATGCTATTGAGTCACACCAGAACAATGTTGTACTAGGAGGCCGTCCTCCACTTGCTGATGATAGCGAGATGTCACTTCCTCGTAGTACTTGGACCACCTTAGCTCAGTTAAGGTCGGGTTGGTCTCTTCTCTTCCTCCAGTGCTATAGGGATAGGGCGTTTTGGCCTATCAGATAATGATCGCTGTCCACATTGTGGTGGCTTTCCTCACAACACTGGTCACATTTTTAACTGTCCCAAAAAACCGACCCAGCTGATTCCAATTGAGTTATGGCTTCAACCGATAGAGGTTGCTTGCTTTTTAGGACTTGACACATAGGCCAGAACTCTACCCATATTTACTCTTACTTGACTAATACAATTTTAACGTAATTTTAATTTAATTTATTTAATTCTCGATTTTCCATTTTTATCTTTTTTAACTTTTGCTGCACACTAATTCTCCGTTTCCTTTTTACCTTTCCTTATCCTTTTGCATGCGTACCTCTATTTGCAGCCCCCTTGCTGTTACAACAACAAAAAGAACAGAATTGGCCCGCATCTGCTCCATCACACATTTGTCCTCTTCAACACGTGTTTTATTCATCGTTGGCGTCTCTGCCGAAGATTCGCCACCACTATCGAACGGAGAAATAGTAACAAGAATGTTTTCTATCTCTGTGACTTTATCGGAAAAGCATGCCATGTTTATGGAAGAATGGCATTACTCCCCATATTTACCCATTGAGTCTGCAGCCACCACCAGGTGATAGGACTTATATCCACCTAAAATCATGTGGATGCGGCTGTAGTGCTCCCAGCTTGACGACGTTCCGCCAGATGGTCCCATTTTGTCTTTCTCAGTGCTGAAATTTGTTTATATTTTTATTAATAATTTCATAATTATATTTTCATTACTCATTTGTCATCTAAAAAAAAAAATTATTTAAATCGGCTTAGTATAGTGGGCGCTAGATAAAAAAATGTTAAAAATTTGGTAAAAAAAAGTGCCTTTATCTCCACAACAGCGCCACCTACCGGGTCCAACTGATGCATAAACCATCTCGGTGACCCCATAAGTAAAACAAAAAAATTATCGAAATTGGTCCAGCGGTTTAGAAGCAAAACAGTCACAAAATTTTGTACACTCGAATTATATATACAAAGATATATTTAAATGAATTAATTTCATTTAGTTTATGTTTTTTTATACATTTTTATAACAACACTACCGCGATGCTACGCCACCAGCGTGATGTTAATTGCAAACATAATGGGGATAATGATTAACAAATAAACATGATAATGATCAACAAACAAAACGTAAAGCGGCAATAAAAATTTACAGTTTACGAAATTCGTAAACTACGCGATTATTAGAAATACGCATACACATACACCTTAACTTACGTTTGCTTTGACTATTTCATTCTTCTCTCTTAAAATTTTTTTTTTATAGCCTAAAATATGGCCCAGACATCAACAATACGAAAGCAAAAATAATATCCTAAATTAATTAAACGGTTTGCGAGTCCATTGAAAACACACACACTGCATTATATATATATATATGTATATAAGAAGAAGATTTGAATTATTATTTTTAGCTTCCCTTTGTCTTGTGCCACCATAAAAATCGGAGCAGGTAGTATCGCTACACTACCGTATTTGTTTCGGCATGAAAACGTTATTATTATTAAACAGTATAAAGCAAAGTCGAAATTCAAAATTGTTTGACTACGGAGAACTTCTAAATATTACAGTTTGTATTGTTAATGAATATTAACTTAACTTTATTTGTTACATTTATTATTGAAATTTTTTACATTTAACACAGGGTAATGATGGGAGAAATAAGATATGTAGGGTTTGCATGTCAATTGCATGTCGCGCGCGTAGGTTAGATCTAGAAAGGTCCCGGTCAGACTTTAATATAAAAAGTCCAAATTTCGAACTTCTCCGGTGGATTTTCAAAAATATTCTATCATATTCTTCTAATTGTCCTATAACGAACACAAGAAAAGAAAAATCAGCTAAATAGGGCAAGCCGTTCTCAAGCAATACGCTTACAAAATAATTTTCAATTTTAGACAACTTTTTGAACGGCCCTCCCGCCCTGTTGGCATAAGCCCACTTTTGAGTCAAGGGATATATTAAAAACAAAAGCGACAAGTTTCGTTATATTACTGAAAGGGCGTCAGTTGTGACATGTATCCCCTTTTTAAAAACGTTTTCACGTTAAACCAGAAATAAGGCTATCATTGGCTATGCCAAAGATGTAATACTCTTCTTAACATCACATCAGTTTGAGTGGCAATTTTATTGTACATTTATTCTTTAAAAGTTTGCCATTTAATTTGGGTTTGTATGTGAGGTACCACTCCTGGTAACCCTAGGATCATAAAATTTATATGGTTGATGAATATAGATCAGAAACTTATAGGGTCCAAATTTCAGTTCGATACGTTAAAAACAAAAAACTTTTTCTAACAAGAACATTAATTTAAAGTGGGATTGTGTGGGAGGTACCCCACCTGGTAGCCCTAGGATCATCAAATTTACACGATTGATGGCCATTGATTACAAACTTATAGTGTTCAAATTTTAGTTCGATACGTCAAAAAGCAAAAAACTTTTTCTAATAACTTTTATTTAAAGGTGGGTTTGTATAGGAGGTACCCCCCTAGTGGTCCGATTCGGCTGATTCCGACAAATGTGCTGCGTATGGTAAAAAGAAACCTATAAGCAAAATTTCAGCTCTATAGCTCAAAAACTGAGGGACTAGTTTGCATACATACAGACAGACAGACGGACATGGCTAAATCAATTCGTCTCATCGAGCTGATCACAAATATATATACTTTATGTGGTCTGCGATGTCTCCTTTTGTGTGTTACAAACTTCATGACAAACCTATAATACTATTCACTCCCGTGAAGAGTATAAAAATGGAAAAGACAGAATTTGTAAAGAGTTTTATGCTCTGCAACTGTTATCAAAATTGTCATTTAAAGCATAGGAGACGATATTTACAAAAAAAAAGTGACCTTTGACCCCGCGCACCTTCTTTAGCGGCCCATGTATCGGTGGGGGACTTTTGGAATATTGTTTAGAACCACAAATGGAAGGTTCATGTAAAATTTTAGCTTTACGGTAATTATTCCGAAGTCTGATCTTTTTATTTATTTATTCCCTGGACTATTTGGACTCACGACGGAGCAGAAATGAATTCCGTACGTAGACTCTTGTCTGGCACTGTATAGTTTTTGTACAAGTTCATACTTTGTACATCCATATGTAACAAACTGTGTGTAAAAATCAAAAAAAAAAGCACAGTTTCAATTTTCCCATTTAATATTACTTCTTTTTTTCTACAATTTTGTTTATAACATTCGTACAGAAAAATTCATTATTATGATAAAAGAAAAGAACAAAGAATGGGTTGTTATTTAATATTTGCTTATTTTGTTTTTTGTACTCTGCTTTAGTTTATACACACAGGTACAGACACACCCAGGCGGATAGCACGTTTTTCTGAGTCTTTCTTTGTTTTGCTTATAAAATATATTGCAAAAACAATACACTTTACAACAATAATAGCAGCAAATCGACCGAGCAAGCCAACAAAAAAAATAATGTGCGCATATCGCACTCTAACTACAAAAGGACATTAACTCAAAAAACAGCATTTCGAAAAAAACGCATTTAAAGTTTTCAATTTACGTACAAATTGACTAATTATCAAAGAAATATTTTCTTCTCAAGCGGAGAGTATGTAAGTTATTAAGATGAAATTTTTAAACAATGAATCGAATATTTCTGCATCATTAACTCAACAATCATGTTTGTTGAGTTAGTCGCCTTTTGTAGTTAGGGTGCGATATGTACACCTTTAAAAATTTGCTCTGTCGCATTTTTGAGAATGAAAAAAATGTAAACAAACAGAGAGTGGCGGCGACATTTACACATACAAATAAAAATATAAGTTAGTCAGCATTTTGTTATACCGGCAAATATATATTTGGTTTGTACTTCTGGAAATAACAAAAAATAAATTCCATTTAAAATTATTTTTTTATGAACATTTTTTTTAAAAAGTTGAATATTAACTGCCAATTCACTATTCGTAATAACCACAGCAATATTTTATGCTATTTTTGCGATAATATTATAATAAATAATTAAAAAAAATAAAAAATAATTTTTCTCATATTATTCATATTTCATTATTTTGTGTAAATCTTATTATTTCGCAATTTACATATAATTATGTATGTATGAATGTATGATCATACATATGTAAAAATAATTAAAGAACATTTAAACTCAAAATGTATAACCGACTAAACAATGCAAATAGAATTCAACTCAAATGCTGTTGCGTTACCCGGTGCTGGCGCTAAAACAACCATACGTCAACCATCTCATTTGTTATTTTCACTCTCATTCAATCACTTTCTCACTTTGGCATTTATGCCTACACTACAAAAATGGAAAGACAGAGAGAGAGACACTTTTTATCTATAAATATATACATATGTATACTCTATCTTTGCTGTCATTCGGCCATGCTGTCATTAGTTTTGTACTCAACCGGCTTTGTTCAGTTACTACTACTCATTCACGTGTCCGTATTTGTGTGCGATTGTATTTCTTTCATTTGTATTTTTGCGCGGGCAAACAAGATCTTTCTTTGTGTGCCACAGTTGAGTCGTCGTCACTACGTCGAGTTAATTCAATATTACTAGCCGGCGTGGTTGCTGCTTCATTTTGTGACTCGACTCCACCACGTTCGGAAGTGTCTAGCGCGTGTGATTTTTCAGTGATAATCTCTGCTCTGCTTGAATCTGCCTTGACAAAATAAAACATAGTTAAAAACAATTCATCGACCGATTTCAAATAAAATTACAACTATATATGAATGTGTTTCGAAAAGAAAAAAGTGAAGTGAAAAGGAACATCGTAATATATATTTTTACTTTCCTTTATCAACGCAAGAGCAATCAACGGTATACATACATACATATATTTTTAATTTTTTTTTTTTTTTGTTTTAATGTTCTCGAAATTCAATCAGAACAAAGTGAAAAGGAAATAGAAATAAGTAAAAGACTAAAGAAGAAAAAAGTAAACGCGTCAGTATAAAATTGTGTAGCCTTCATTTGTGAATGTCGTTCGTACAAAGTGAAGACACAAAATCTTTCACACGCATACATCGCTGTAAACTTTCAAACATTCTCCAAAGAAAAATAAATTAGTCATTTTATTTCACTTTCCCAAATTATAGTCTGCTTCTGTTTTTTGAATAAAAAGGAATAACAACACAAATTAAAAAGTGCGCGTTATTTTTGTTTTATTTTTATTGGTGCTCCCCTTCATTTTGCTGGTTTTTTTATTTGACATGCAGCAACTACAAAACTACAACAATACGCAACACAGCAGAAGCTGATAATCACAAAACTACAACAGAAAAAAAAAAAATAGGAAGACGTTGTTGAAATTAAAAAAAAAATTGATTTTAGCAGTTTTTTTTTTTAAAGATTTACAAAGAGAAAAATATAAAAATTTGGTTTCTTCCGATTTTCTATGTGGAGAAGTGATGTGTGTTCCATAAGGAAGGTGCTTCTTGACGACATATACAACAACGTCTGTGCACTCTTGCAAATTACATAAATAAAAATAAACATTTTAGCAAAATAAAACTCTTAAAAAAAACACAAGGTAAACAAACAAACAAAACAAAAAATATATTGAATTAAATTCCGTATAGTTTTTTGCAAACAGCACATGAACATTCAATATTACAAACAAACCATCAGCCAGCATTATATTGTTCATTCCATTGTACATAATTAAGGAATTCCTAGAATTTATTGATGCTAGAAAATAGAGAAAAATTTAATTAGATGAATGAGTGGAAGAGAAATACAAAGTAATTAATAAAAATGTAATGAGCTCCAATAACGAAACGAAATGAAATATTCAAGTGTACAGTTTTTGTTTTATTTATGTTTCAGGTATAATTTAAATTTCGTGATATTAGTTAAACAAATAATCGTAATTGTAGGGTCCCCTAATGAATAACATCGTAGAGAATTATTTAGGTTGTCCGTCCATTTCTATTTAAACTATTCTCTCAGTTTATGCAGTTCAAATTTGGTGTACTAACGTTTGAAACCAGAGCTTCCCAATCACTGCTAGTCTCCAAACAAAAACCAAAATTACCTATGTTAAATGTCAGTAGTAAAATCTTTATGTGACTATTAATTTACATATGGGGTCCTCACGCATTGTGTTAAACGCAGTATTTTCGTAAATTTTTTTAACAGATTGCGTGAACGACTCGTTCTGTTTGCTTGTAGTAAATTAGCTGTAAACACAAGTGAATGAAACAAACAATCAAAAATGCCAAAAATAAGTGAAAAAAAAGAAAATAATTGAATTCACCTCATAAATTGGCATAAGTAATTTAATATTTTTTCATTTCCTTTCCTTTACTACTTTCTATGTTTACGATTTCGGCACTCAATCGTGTGTTTAATTTACTACGTATGGTACCTTTTTTTTGTATGGAGCAACTGTCACTTTGATTTCAACGAATTCGATTTATCGAAAAATTTCAACGTTTACCAGGTTTAACACAATGCATGATACAATAAAACAAGGTAGCGACAGTAGTTTTGAGTTATGTGGTTCTCTCTTAAAAATATACTTACGCTCTTCTTCTTCTAAATTTTTACGCTGCAGAACACTATCATATGTTGTTATATATGATTTTTTAATTTATATTTAACTGCCTGAAATTTGGAATTTGTGTGAAAAATAGAAAAGTTGCTGTTTTGTTTATTAATTTGTTGTTTTATTGTTTTTTGTGTCATTCACGTAATGTTCAACACTAAATGCGTATTTTTTCAGCGTTTTAGCACACTGATATACTCATGAAGTCAAAATTGCGAGCGAGCAATTTTGAGAGCGTAACAGGCCAAAATGTTGCTACCTTGTTTTGTTGTATCATGAACACAATGCATGAGGACCCTAATATATTTTTATTAATAAAAAAATAAAAAGTTAAAACATTCCATCGACTAAACAAAAAATATAGTGTATACATTCTTAACTCATCAATTTAAAGCTTTATATTTCATGAACACAATGCATGAGGACCCTAATATATTTTTATTAATTACAAAAAAAAAGTTAAAATATTCCATCGACTCATGGTGTAAGAAATAGAGGTGGCGCCATTAGTTTACAGTTATATGTTGTTCTCAATTTTTGACGTCATTCGCATATCAGTGTATATAACGCTGAAATAATGCATTAAGTGTTGAACATGATTTGAAAATGCATTGAAAATTGAAGAATTTGAAGGATATCAGAGTATAGAACGCTGAAATAATGCATTTAGTGTTGAACGTAATTTCAAAATGCATTGAAAATTGAAGAATTTGAAGAATTTTCATAGCACTTCTTCTTCTTCAATTATCAATGCATTTTTAAATTATGTTCAACACTAAATGCATTATTTCAGCGTTCTATACACTGATATGCGAATGACGTCAACAATTGAGAGTGAGCAAATTTCAAGAGAGTAAAAGGCCCTAGTGGCGGTACCTTGTATTATTGTACAATGCCATCGACTAAACAAAAAATAAAGTGTATACATTCTTAACTCATCAATTAAAAGCTTTGTATAAAATGCATTGTGCAAATTATGTCCACTGCCTTATGTCCATGATTTGTAGTGTCATTCAGGTAAAATTCGAATAATTTCCTACGTATGAATGCATTTAAAACGACTTTCATGCAAATCTCAAATATGTTTATATGTATTTCGATGTACATTTAGAGGCCTGCAGGAATGCATACACATTTCTCTTTTCAGTATGTACAGTACGGCACTATTCTCAAATTCAATGAAAACTGTTTTCATTGTACACCATACACCTACAAGCGAAAATAAAAGAGTAAAAGGCCTTTAGACGGTCAGTTCAGTCGCAGTCCACGTTATCGCTTCAGAAATCGAAATAGATTGACAAAATGCATGTTTTTACACGATCAGTCCAAATCTTTACTTTTGTCAATTGTTTCAGTTAATTGTAAAACACTGAACACTATTTGTTTACATATTGTTCATATTTATTTATTAAAGAGTAAACATATGTGGTAATACTTTGTCCTAGTATCTAACTCTATTTCTTCCGATCAGTTAAAATTTAATCTTTTAACATATCTTAACACTTAGCTTTTTATTAAACGATTAGCTTAATTTCATTTATTCTCATTTTTGGTAATTTTAATGTATGTTACTAGTAAAGAGTTGAAGCTAAAGTATCTTTATTGTACAACCCTATGTTTTAAGTCTTTATCGTGCATGCTTTTATATATGTATGGCTGATGACGTTAGGTCTGTAGCGCAAATTTCGGCGTTTGAATTACTCATTCCAAAATTGAATGAATGAGTTTTGTAACCAGATATGAAAGAAACTCACATAGAAATAACCAAAACAAAAAGTTCTGGTTATCGCTATACGGCGGCACTCATAGCGCGAAATTCTATTTAGTTGTAAAAAAAACTCGTGCACTCAGTCAGTGTGCGAAAGAAGAAGCCATAAAGAAATGATCAATGCGCTTGTTCACATAGTCCCATAAATGTTTGCAATGTCAAACATAGTAGTAAAACTTCCTTTGAACAATAAATTTCAACTATAAGAAACAATTTATTAAAAAAAAAAAAATTACAGTTATCTTTTGATAATTATCATTTATAATATACATTGATAAAAAAAAAAAGTTATCACATTTTGTCTTTGCAAATAACTATGTGATTAGGTGTACATGCAAGCGAAACTAAAGGCAATGTTAATGCGTAGAATGCGCTCACTTCACTTCGCTCAATAACGATGGAATTTCAATATAAGTATGAAACACAAGCAAATATATGAATAAAATAATGCATGTTTACTACGTTCAAACAAAGCTAAAGTAGCCAAAGAAGTAAAAATTTCACCAACAGCGCAAGAAGCAATAGTCACACACAGAATAAAAAATGAATGAATGAGTTTTATCAGTGGCACACGAGTTACTCGAATTAACCAAAATTATTTAGTGTTTCTTCTGTTTCACTCAATTATTCGATTTCTCTGAATTTGAATGATCGCACATCTGGTTAAATTTTTGGTGGCGTGGGATAGTTTAGTAGAAAAAAAATAAATAAAAATATAATGACTTATTGCAATTGGCTTAGCTTTGGCGCTGAAGAAAAAGCGGTAGAATAGAAGTCAATGGAGTAAATTTATTTATTTATGATAAATAACAGCCAACTTTTAAGTAATAATACTAAACTTTAAGTAGGAAAATAGCATAAGAAAAAAAAATAAGGGAAATTAATAATCTAACCACCTTGCTTGGGTTTTTAAAAGAAATTTTTTATCACACGTATATTTAATGAAGGAATTTCGCTTAGAACCATCGCCTTTTATCCTTTTTGTCATACTGCTGGTATTTTATTATTACTTTCTCCGTTTCTATTGTGGATCTCTTTTATCGCATTATCAAGGATAACTTTTATAAACATCTGTAAAGTTTTAAATAAAACCATGATCCGTAGCATACATTTTAAATTCATAACAGCCACTTGCAGTTGTTTACTTGTTTACATTTATCGATATGTCATCGAAATGGACTAACAAATAACCTGGGCCATCAGTCCATTTTTCTGTCATCGTTTCGGTATCAGTGCGGTTTTCGTGTCGATAATGGACTGAGACTGAACTGATCGTCTAAAAGGGCCTCAAAAGATTTTGATATACTTACTCTGAATGAATGCTATGATAATCTTCGTTTTCTCATCAACACACCTATAACAACTCGCTCACAAAATTGCCCGGTCTATACGACCCCTTTACGCGAAATTATCGTATGTTACAAAAGAGAAATTTCACAGGAGATCGTTTTTTCCTACATTATTTATACTCTTCACGGGAATGAATAGTATTATAAGTTTGTCATGAAGTTTTTAACACATGGAAGGGGACATCGTAGGCCACATAAAGTATATATATATTTGTGATCAGCTCGATGAGATGAGTTGATTAAGCCATGTCCGTCTGTCCTTCTGTCCGTCTGTATCAAAACTAGTCCCTCAGTTTTTGAGCTAGATAGCTGAAATTTTGCGCATAGGTTTCTTTTTACCATACGCAGTTCATTTGTCGGAATAAGCCGAATCGGATCACTAGGAGGGGTACCTCCCATACAAACCCCCCTTTAAATTTAAGTTCTTATTAGAAAAAGGTTTTTGTTTTTTGACGTATCGTATATGAAATTTGGACACTATAAGTTTGTAATCTGTGGCCATAAATAGTGTAAATCTCATGATCCTGGGTCTACCAGGTGGGGTACCTCCCATACAAATTCACATTAATATGACATATGACAAACTTATAAAGACTAGAAGAACAATAAAAATACAATGCCACTTAAACTGTGTGTTCTTTGTGGATACTCAAACTGTAACAGAGCGAATATAGTTATGCTAAGAAAGGAAGGTTGGATGCAACCCGGAGGAGCGTGAAGAGTATTACATCTAGCCAATGATAACCTTCTTTCTGGTTTTCTTTACTTTCTCTAGCAATGTAAACAATGAAATTAATTCGGCGTTATCTCCGGAACTGTATTCATTATCGCTATAATATTTTACCTGCTGATGAGTTAGTGGGGTTAGAACAAATTTGCATCAAAAAATCAATTTATTGGAAAACGTAACACAATATTTTCCGGCAAAAGTGTCGAAATATTTAATGTTTGCTCATGAAATTTGTATAGTCTATATCAAGCACTAACCGTGGAAACAATGATTTCACCTCAAATTTCTTTCATATGTTGGAGGTTTGTAGACTAATCTTAGTTTATTGCATATTGGTTCCTGTAATTATCAGGCAAAAAAATTGGATGTAAATGGTGTGTAAGGTTCATTTTATTAATTTTGTTTCTTAATTAGTTAAAATATTCTTTTAGTCATGGAATACTGACTTATATTTCTAAATACATATATGTAGATATATTATGTTTTAATAATTATTGTAGTAAATAAACACTGACAGCGAAGTTTAAAATTTAAAAGGCCAACGCAGCGACAATATATGTTGTCTTGCACCCATTCCAGCTAAATTTAAATTTCAATTGTAACACTGCACTTTGAAAACATTTTTTATCTGAACTACCTTCAAGTTCCAGTGATTTCGACATTGATCAACCAATTACTTAATAACTTTTTTATCAGTTGGTCATCCTTATAAATTTTAATCTCGTCTACGGGAGATGACAAAGAAATACAGCATGTATTTTTTAATAACTATGTATATGCTACAAATAATAACAGAACCAAAATTAATAAATCTTAGTCAAATACAATACATACTATGTATGTATGCGTATGTTCAGTAAAGTCTGCTGTGGCGGACAATGGACGAATTGTCGACTGCTTAAAGTTCCACCAAAAAAATCCCTAATTTTATTGCTTTCATCAACACAAACTAACGCATTGATGCTCACAGCACAGCTGATTAAGGTAAAACAAGAGGGAATCACTGTTTGTTTCCGTAAGAAAGTTTATTTCTGTCTGCTTCCGTGAGATGCTTTGTAAGAATGGTGGAGATGCCTGCGACTACTGTTTTTCGGTCATTTTTTTATTCGTCTATTCAAATGCATGATAGTGTTATATAAAGGATACAATATTCTGAATTACAAATTAATAAAAATATTTTATTTTTTATTTTTTCTCATTTCATTACTCTCAAATCTGCTGTTACCTGAAGATAAGAATCAGTAACACAACAACAATGGCAACAACAGATCCACAAAATTCTTTAAATTTCAATTTTGGTAATTCACCACCAACACCAATGTTTTTAATTGATGATGAACTATTTAATGATTATTATCACAATGCAAGTTTGGAACACTCAAATTCAACGGACTTTTATGAATTCATTGATTTACCATCAATACACAGTGATATACGAAAGCTTGCTTCTTCCCATTCATTTGATGGTGGATTAATGAGCTGTGGTGGTGGTGTTAGTGATGGTATAATAACAAGCGACGATTTTAATTTGTGTGATAACATTCACTTGGATATTGACGCAATTAAAAAAGAAATACGTAATTCAGATTGTATGTGGTCTGGTAATGAATATGCAAGCAATATTAATAATAATAATAGCAACAATATTCAACAAAAATGTTCAAATATCGGAAACACAGCAACAAACAGTGGAACAAATTCAGCAGCATCTAGTTACTCTGAGACAAATGCTATGCCATTATCAGTTGTAACAGGTAGTACATCTATGATAAATAGTGGTAACAATAACATTAATGATGTTGTGAATCAAAATCATCATATTATCAAAAAGATGAATAAGAAAAGACAAACACCATCATCAATAACAACAACAGTTAATACAAGAAATGCTTCACGTTCAGCAACAACAACAAGAGCAGTGCAAATGCCAAAATATGTTGAAAATGATTTTAATCAAACTTCATCATCAGGTGTAGCTTTAAATGTTCGTGCCTCAATAAAATTTGAACTCCAAAATGATGATGTTACTGCTTGTGGTAATAATGATTATGAACAACAATTACAACAACATAGCATACCAATTAATAATAATAAAAACAATCGTGTCTTTGTAACAGCAAAACATATACCACCAGGCACATCATTGTTACGTAAATCAAATAATCAACATATTCAACTCTCACAAATGAAACATCAACAAACATCAAAATTGCAAATGCAGCAACAAATCGTCAAATCAATAACAGCCTATAATAATATTGGTACTACTATATCATCACCATTACCGTCATTAGGACTAGGATCATTTTTACGTCCAGATACACCACATAGTTTAGATGATGAAGGAGTAGCAGCTACTGCATCTCAATTTCGTCATAATGTTGATTTACGTGCTTGTGTTATGGGAAGCAATAATATTGCATTGGCGGATGCTTCAAGTGGAGTAATTAATCATTTAACTCTTCAATTGCAAAATACAACCAAAAAAGAAGTGGAAAATCCCTTTCTAAATAATTCAAAACCGACATTAAATGATGTTATGGAAGTTATTGATAATAAAACTAGTGATACAGCAGCATTCTTATTATCATCGTCATCAGCAGTATCTGATTCTGATTGTGATTCCTCTTCAGATGAAGGTGGTGATGCTTGTTCATCAGCTGACTCGTTGTTACTACTTGCCGATGATGCTAGTAATAGTAATCATTATTTACGCCATATAACCGATCATAGTTATACTCGTTGCAAGGACAATGCTATGGATGACTTAAGCAGAAATCTTGAGACACCTTCCGATTCTGGTAAGTTTATTTATCTATAACCAACTTATAAATTACAATTTTCATACTCTTCACGCAGTAGGACACATCGCAGACCCCATAAAGTATATATCTTGTTGATCAGCTCGATGAGTCGGGTTGATTTAGCCATATCCTTCTGTATGTAGTGAATAAATCAAAAGCCCTTTTGATTCATTCATTATAAAATGAGTAGTTGTTTCAATTCATTTGAAGTGATTTTGAGTTTCACTTATATTTTGCTTCTTTGATATGAATAATATTTCATTCACATATTGATTTGCTCACAGATTATGACAATGAGTTCAATCCAAAATCATTCTAATAAATATCAAGCAATTATTATCATTTAAATGAATATGACTTGACTAACATTCATGAACTTATTCATTATTTCTTCAAATATTTTCTTATAAACCCAAATTAAACTTAATGTTCTTATTAGACAAACTCCTTTTGTGTTTTGTCTTATCGAACTGAAATTTGGACCCTATCAGCATTGCTATGGAATTCACCGACGGTTTCGCAAACGGGTTTTTTCGAAATCTAAAAAAATGCCATACAACAGCAGGAGATTTCATTCTTCGAACTTAGACGTTCGAATGAACATCTGATCGATTTTTGTTTGCGTATCGTGTGATTGCCAAGCATGCAAATTAAAAAATCCACTGTTCTATGCTTTCCACTATTTGTATAATATATTATTTACAATCTCATCGAGTTAATTTAATACTACTTGCATTTTTGCTAAAAAAAATTGTACTATTTAAAATTTTACTCTTCTTTTATGTTGTTCATTCACGATCTCATTTACAAAATGCAGACATGCTAGCTACCTTTCAACAATGCGATTATTTACATTTGCACTTTACTTTAACATATCAATAAATAGAATTGAAGACAAATTCGAATCTTCGATAATGACAAAAATTAAATGCGAGCAGTATGGCATATCTAACATTGCCTGTTGTTTTGCTGCTTGTTTCTTTTTATTGAGATTTTGAAAACTGTTTTCTAAAATGTTTATATTAAACATGGCACCGCTGTATAAGTTTCTGATCCAATACACTATAGCCATGCGCCATCTACATGTGGCATATATTTCATACTAATAGTCATGTGCCATCTACTTGTTACTAGTGGCGTATTGAAATTAGTATGAAATGCGCCTTCTACATGTGACTATTGGTGTATTGAAAATAGTATGAATGACTACTCTAAACGTAAGTCAAATCATTATACATAATATAATATTTCTGCATGCTCATTCACAGGTGCGTGAAGAGTATTACATCTTTATCATAGCTAAAGATAACCTTCTTTCTGGTTATACAAAATTATTATAATATGCATATAGTAAGTTACCAGATTCAAATACAATCTTTTTTTTTTATAATTTTCCAATAAAATAATGGGAAGCTTATTGTGTCTATAAATAGAGGGAAAGAAAAATTGTCACGACCCAATTAAAAACAACGAGAGAGAGAAACTGAGAAAGCTTTTTTCAATTCTCTCCAATTCTCACTAGTGTGATATTTATTACGCAAAAACCGAGTCAGTCTGTTTGTCCGGTTGACCGTCTGATTCACTGGTGGAGTACTAAGTTTTGTATATTGATTATATCATTACTGTTATACCTTTTATGTGTCGATGAAAATAGTCTGCTCAGCGTGACTATTAGTGGAATGAATTATGCTCTATTTGTCTTGACAGTGTGTGCTTATATATTTTATGCTCTCAATTTTTAAGACAACGAGTTGAAATTTGGTGCAAAGACGTTTTACTATAGTTTTATGAAAATTACTCAATATTTATAAACGAAAATTGGGTTATAAAGGTAAAACGATATATATTCTTCGGTAAACCGAAGTTAATGTTCTCCTTTGCATTTATGTTTTAATTCTTAGTATAGCCGGACACGAATAACAACAAAAAAAAAAAAAAAAACAGTGCCGACATTGTCGTTATTGTCGTCATAATCGTCGAATCTAAAAATAATCAATAAAATTTCCACCTACACCAACACAAATCGTAGTACACTACTATACTAGATACATATAGTGTTACCATGCAACAATTTCATTAAGCAAAACAAAATAATGAGAGAATTGCTGTTGTTCTCACTCCCACACGCTACACTTCCCCAATTGTGTTATATACTTTTGCCATCTCTTATTTTTCTTTTGTTGCCGGGTGCTGTTATAGCAGCAAGGGGCTGTTGATTCATGTATATAACTATAGCCTCGCGGCTGAGTTGAGTAATCCTTGTCTGGACAAAGACTCTCATTTATTCTTTTTAATTTCCCTTTTCCATTTTATTCTTCTTCTCTGCCGCCTATGTCTAACTCGAAAGTTGATTTGCCATTTTCGCTTAGCTCTGCGTATCCGTGGTTCTCTTTCACCAGATTTTATAACACGTGCTGCGCTCTAATGATAATTAAAGTTTATTACTCATTGTAACTTTATCCTCTGTCATTTTTCCTCTCTGTAATCACATAGGAGTTAAGTCATATACTCTATACATATAATTTTTCGTGAACAATTATGTCCACTACTTCGAGGGGTACTATTTATATTTCGGGAATAGCAAATAATAACAAACATTTTTACATGAAAACGGCTTCATTGTTTTTCAAAATATTCACCATGATGATCAATGCACTCTTGCATTCGTTTAATCCATTTGTCATAGCAGTTTTTCATTCCTCTTGAGACACTTCCAAAACATGGTTTTTGAACGCTTCAACTGCTTCTTCGGCGCTCGTAAATCGTTGACCACGCTGTTTATCTTTGATATTCGGGAACAAGAAAAAGTCATTGGGTGCCAAGTCAGGACTGTAGGGCGGATGAGTCATCCATTCGATGTTTTGACTGCTTAAAAATTCACCTGTTTGCCGAGATGTGTGAGAGCTCGCATTGTCATGATACGAGGGCTGCTATTTATATTTCGGGAATAGCAAATAAGATCAAAAATTTTTTAATGAAAATGGCTTTATTGTTTTTCAAAATATTCCCCCTGATGATCAATACACTTTTGCATTCGTTCGAACCGTTGGTCATAGCAATTTTTCCATTCCTCTTGAGACACCTCCAAAGCATGGTTTTTGAACTCTTCAACTGCTTCTCAGTCGCTTGTAAATCGTTGACCACGCAGTGTTTTTTTTTTTTTGATGTGAGGGAGTAAAAAGAAGTCATTGGGTGCCAAGTCAGGACTGTAGGGTGGATGAGTCGTCAATTCGATGTTTTGACTGCTTAAAAATTCACCTGTTTGCCGAGATGTGTGAGAGCTCGCATTGTCATGATGGAGAATGATTCGTCTTCGGCAGTTGGTTTTGCGAATTTCTCCGAAGACCTCCGGCAAACAAATGGTCGTGTACCACTCTGAATTGACAGTCCTACGTTGCTTTAGCAGAGCAGTGGCCACTTGATCCATTCCTCCGAAGAAACAGGCGACCATTTGCTTCGAAGTGTTTCGTGCTCGAACAACTTTTGTTGGATTTGGCTCATCTTGGAACACCCACACGGTCGATTGCTGTTTAGTTTCCGGCTCATACGTTGTACATACATATGTGCTAAAAAATGACAAAGTTTATTATGGCGTTGCCAGATTTTACGTATTGACATTATTATTGTCAATTCCCGAATTATATTATTATTATTATTATTAAGAAGTAGAATAAAAAAAATAAATTTCTTATACTGCTTAAAATTAAGTGCGCTAGCTGCCATGGCTTTCAGCTCTTAGATAAATAAAATTGAAGTAAAAGATTAATTAATATTAGTTATATACGATTTATCAAATTAGTGGAATTAAAAAAATTAAAATTTATGTTGCTAAGATTTGGATTGCCCAGGAGCTCTATCATCTTAATTTTGGTTTGGACTCGAAGGTGATGTGTTGCATTGCATTCTGAGAGCAGGTGTTCCACAGTTGCAACGTCATTGCAGAGAGGACATGTATCATTGTTGCGGCCGCACAAAAGGTGTTGATGAGTGAGGGAGGTGTGGCCGAGTCGGAAGCGGATGAATAATTTTATTGCATTACGGTGGCATTCGGCAGGATAAATTGGAGTGATAGCACTCGGGTTTAAACGCTTGTAGTGGTGACTTGCGTTAACCCATGAAATCCGGTCTTTCTCCCGTATATGAGCTTTAACTTCAAGTAAGTTAGCTGTGTGTAATGGTTCTTTTAAGGCGAGCTTAACACGGGAGTCGGCTAGTTCATTGCCAAGTATTTTGTCATGGCCAGGGACCCACATAAGTTTAATATGCTTATGTTGAATAAGCTGGTCGCGGATTGTAGTAGTTATTATACTGTTGCTGTTGGGGTTTCGTACGGAGTTAATAGTTGATTTGCTGTCTGTGCAAATAATGACGTTTGATGGAATATTAGCAGCAAATCGTACGGCTTGGAGAATAGCACCTGCTTCTGCAGTGAAGATAGAGCAGAAATTTAAAATAGAACCAACCGATCTTGTTGTATTTGTTCCGTCGACAACAGCAAATGAAGCTGCATCTGAAGTTTTTGATCCATCAGTGAATAAGAACAATGTTGTGTTTTGACAGTAAACTTCATTGAAACGAGCTCTATATTCTTCTGAGTAAGTGTTGTTTCTTGTGAATGGTTCAAGTTTATCGTTGAACGCAGTTCGCTCCAGTGTCCATGGATATCGTGCAGGTTGAATGTACATGGGGCACTGATTAAATTCAGTTAGTTTTATAAACGACTTTTTCTTCTCTTCCCTACAATGCTTTCTAAATTTTGCCTTCGACTTTTTATATACTATCAGGTTTTCTAAATTTTGGGTATGTTTATATACGTGCTACGCTCTTTGTTTAATGGAACGGAGTTCAGCTAAGTTGCGGTTCCACCACGGGACCATCTTCTTTGCCTTACGAGGGGAATTTTGAGGAATGCTCAGGTGAGCAGCTGAACGGATCATTTTTCATTCTTTGTTAATGTTATCGTGCGGAGAAGAGATCAAGCACATTTTATCGAGAAGAGTTTGAAATTTTGGACAATTGGCTTTATCAGTAACAAACCTGCTAATTGAGGGGACCTTATGATTAGTGTAGCCTATGGCTATTGAAGTCTTTATTGGAAAGTGATCACTGCTGTAGAGATTATCCAGTGTGAAAGTGGACATAAGCGGATAAATGGAGGATGAACAAATGGTGAGATCTATGTTTGTGAAAGTTTGGTGAGTTGAGAAGTGGGTGGGGCTTCCATCATTCAGAATGACGAGATTTTCAGATATTATCACATCTTCTAAAATTTTCCCACGTGCATTTGTACTTGTAGAGCCTCAGAAAGGGCTCCAGGCTAGAGCTGTGCGCGTGACGAAATTCTATGTCACGAACATGCACATTCACGAAATAAATTTTCTGTCACATTCACGAAAATTCACGGTTTTTTTGGACTTTCACGATCACGCAAGTTCACGCACGAAAATTTTCATCATACATTTAAAAGTCGTGTAGTCTAGGCATTTATGTTATTATAGGCTGCGGTGTAATAAATTATTTTTTATGTGTTTATTGATATTATTTATTGAAATTTATTCTTAATAATGAAGGATATCTTATCATACAAAGACTCTCATTTGTTCATTTTACATAATCGTAGCTTATTTACTAATCAATATTTTCCAATTTTAACCCCAGCATCATGAAATTTACATGGTCCAAATTTCAGTTTGATACAAAAAAAACTTTTTCGGATAAGAACATTATCTTAAATGGGATTTGTATGGGAGGTACTCCCCCTAGTGGTCCGATTCGACTGATTCCGACAAATGTGCAGCGTATGGTAAAAAGAGACTTATGTGCGTATTTCAGCTCTCTAACTCAAAAACTGAGGGACTCGTTTGCATACATACAGTCAGACAGACGGACTGACGAACATACAGAATCCAGTCGTCTCATTGAGCTGATCACAAATATATATACTTAATGTGGTCTGCGATGCCTCCTTCTGTGTGTTACATACTTCATGACAAACTTATAATACTATGAAGAGTATAAAAATAGTATTTTGTCTAAATTACTACCTAGTAAACTCGTTCACCGTTCCTCTATTATGCGACTTGAAGTCGAAAAGGCTCGTTCACTCGTCGTTGACGAAGGTGGAACACAGAGTGTTCGACGGCGATTTCCAAAAATCAAGGATTGGCGTTATGCTTCGAATTTCTTTATTAATATAATTAGAGAGGTGTTTATCAACTTCGGTAAGACAAGATTTGGTATTGAACGATACATCGGAGAATTCTTCAAACTGTATTGAACCAATTTTACAATATGATTTGCTCTCAGTTGGATGATTGTCCATGCTGCACAAATATCATATATGAGTTTAATATGTTGCGTGCAGCACCAGTCAGTTATCGGTTATTGAAGCAGGTGACTGTCAAAATTATTGCAAATTTCAATTAACACAGTGAACATTTGCACGGACAAAACAAAATTCTCTTGATGTTCTGGGCACTGAATTGATTTATATTACATTAAATCGTTCCAGACGTACGTTAATTGAATATTAATTATTTTTTTGTATTTTTGAAATCGTCTGTTGCGGAAAAATTCTGTCAAAATAAAAATTGTATACACATACGTATATTCACCGTGACGTCGTGAATTTTCGTGAAGGAACCCTTTCACGATTTTCACGCATTTTCGGCACTCGTTCACGATCACGAAAATTCATTTTTTTTTTTTTTTTGGTCTTTCACGATCACGCACGATTCATGCACAGCTCGCCTGAAATAAAAATGGGAGAAGGTAATTGAGTAAGAATATTATTGATATCAGAGCTAGAAAATGTTTGAGAGGGTGGAATATATGTATTCAAAATTGTTATCTTGAGCCCAATGTTGATCACAATGTCCAAAGTAGCTATGTTAGATTGAATTGGTATAACTTCATGATCTATACATTTCTTGATTAAGATAGCAATGCTTTGTTTGCTTGTAAGGTTGTGTGAAAAATTAAAAAATTAGTTTATGTAGTTGACCATGATTGTGGGGGAAAAATAGTGTGTAATATGTGTTTCTTGGAGGCAGATAATCGTAGGATTGTGCTCTTTTTATTAACACTTGTAGATCAGTCAGGTTGTTGAGTAGGCCATTGATGTTCCATTGTAATATAGAATACATTAAAAAAAATGAATTAAGTAAGTGTAGTAGGGAGAGTAATAGATCTACAAGAGAGGGAAGTTATATAATTCCCCCTTGGTTCCACTAGATGATCAAAGTTGCGATGAGACCAGTCGTTACGTACTTGACAACAGTGTGGAACCAAGAGGGGGAGGGGAGGGAGAAGCGAAAAAGACAATTAGGTGTTGTCCATTGACAACACGAAATCATCATCACTGCTGACGTCGATATCATAGAGAGAGGAAGAGGTAATTAGAATTTGATCGGATGGTAAAGGTGAGGGAATAGAAAGAGAATTATCAAGCACAGGTGCTGATACTGTTTTGTACAGTTTTTTTTTTGTAAAGTTTTTGTTGGTTTATTGTTTGTTCTGTTTTTTTTGAAGCACAGATTGTGCTAATACAGTTTCGTTTAGTAAAAATATTGTTGGATTATTATTATACTTAGAGTATTCTAATTTAACAGAAGTTTTGTTGTTTTTTTATCGCTATTAACAGTAACAGTGTTTGAAGTTTTTATTACGTTTGCTTGTGGAGAGGAAGAGTCAGCATTGCTGATCAGAGAAGAGTTTAGTGATGCCGTTTGAGCATAAGTGCGGGTAGCGGGGCTTGGATTCAAAGGGTATTGACTTCTGTAGATTTGTCTAGCTTCTTTTATTGTGCATTTTTTTTTTGTGTCTGTATCTTTATGATATCTTTTTGTTGGATAAATTTCTTGCATTTGTTTCAGGAAGAGGGGTGATCTTCAGAGCAGTTAGCACATTGAGTACGGGTACAGTCTATTGGAGCATGGGTTGGCAGATTACACTGAACGCAAACAGAGGTGTTTTTGCAGCGTTTAGCTGTATGTCCCAAAAGTTGGCAATTCTTACAGCGCATGGGATTAGGGTAATATTGGCGCACTTTAACCTTGTACCAGGAGACATCCAGAGTATCTGGTAGGTGGTAAAGATTGAAGGTGACTGTACCACCCCGGTAGGCTTGGGTTTGCCTTCCACTAATTTGGTGAATTTGAAGACTGAGGATACACCTTGCGGAGAAAGCTCGCCGACAATTTCATCATCCGACACATTGTTTTGAGCATGGAGCGAATATAGTACTTTTGCTGGTGTTAAGGTTTTCATGGAAGGTGCATATTATTGGGCATATTCCAAAGAGAGCTTTGGATGCAATAAACTTTTCAGCAGCTTTTGAGTTGTTAGCTAATAGTAGCAATTTACCATCACGTAGTTCGGAAATGAAGGAAAAATCTTTACTTATAAGTTGTATTGCTCTATGGATAGCAAAGCACGAATATTGAGTTAGAGGTTTATTTTCGTCTTTTTTTAGCTTGAGTGTCAGTTGCAAGTATATCAAATCTGTTTGTTCCCGGGTCAGGTGGACGGGGGGCCCGTATGCAAACTAGTCCCTCAGTTTTGGAGCTAGAGATCTGCAATTTTGCACATAGGTTTTAGGTTTTGCTTTTTACCATACGCTGTACATTTGTCGGAATCAGCCGCATCGGACTACTAGGGGGGTACCTCCCATACAAAGCCCCCTTTAAATTAATGTTCTTATTAGAAAAAGTTTTGTGTTTTTTAACATATCGAACTAAAATTTGGAAATTTCATGAATATAGGGTTACCAGGAAGGGTACCTCCCATGCAAACCCAAATTAAATGACAAACTTATAAAAGTAACACTCAAACTTATCTTTGTTGATAATCAAACTGTAACAGAGAGAATATAGTGATGCTAAGAAAGTAAGGTTGGATGCAACCCGGAGGAGCGTGAAGTACATCTTTGGCATAGCAAATGATAGCCTTCTTGCTGGTTTTTGATTAAAGTCAGGAGGTTCTAATCTATAGATTCTACATAAAAACATTCAAAGGGGAGACCAGAAAGAAGGCTATCATTGGCTATGCCAAAGATGTAATACTCTTCAGCTCTCTCGCTCAAAAACTGAGGGACTAGTTTGCATACATACGGACGGACATGGTTAAATCAACTCGTCTCATAGAGCTGATCACAAATATATATACTTTTTGTGGTCTGCGATGTCTCCTACTGTGTGCTACAAACTTCATGACAAACTTATAATACTTTTAACTCCCGTGAAGAGTATAAAATCCAAGTTTTGCAGGCCTATCTATTAAAGTGTCTAAAAAAATGTTATTTATTTATGTTATATTATTAACTATGTAATATAAAACTGACAACGATGATAATGAAAAGACCCCTTAAGACCAACCGATGGCTGGAATGTTAATTTAGCCCATAAATAGAGCTCTTTTCGAAAAATTGCTTAAGTGTATTTTTTTTTCTTTTTGTGACAATTTTTACCTGAAACAGTTTGCAATTTATTACCCCGTTTATAAGACACCCGACGCGGTTTCAACCTGACTTAGAACGCATGCATAAATTGATTTTCAGTTCGTTGTGGACTCGCGAAGCTACTTCAACAAGCGCACATTTCAAACCCGTCGTTATTTTCGGGAACCGTATTTATGTGTCTTATAAATGCAAAGCTTATTGCAGACGTGTTGAAAATCAGCTGTTCGCAAAATGTTGCTGTGTGCAGTGTTGCCATATGGTGCAGTTATTTTCCTTTATTACCATTTTCTCAATGATTTTGTAAATAATAGATTTAAAAATCATTGCAACATCTTATGAAAATCAGGATAAAGATTATACATCGAACATTTGTCTTATACAATGTGATTTTCAAAAAAACCTTATTTTGAGAGGTGATCTACATCATATTTTATGCATATGGCAACTTTAAAAAATACATATTCGTTTTCAACAGGACGTCGCACGCATAAATAACTCAACAAAAACTGTTCTGAGTCAGGCTGATATAATAAGTGCAAACAGTTTCGGGTGGTTTATAAACGTGGTATAGACTAGCTTACTAGCTTAAAAAAAAAAAATTGGAATTGTTTATTACCATGTTTATATGACGCTCATATCGTTTCTGCGAGGTTCGATATAACGAATATCGAATTTTGTGCTCATGTTTACATGAGGCAGTCGACATCAGTTTGATTAAATCGATTTTGGTTAGTTTTCATTATGTCAGAGTAGCCATATGCGTAATGTGGTTTTCTCAAATCACATTGAATAAACTAATATATATATGTAAAATACTTATCTTATCAAATAGAAATGACAGTGCTAAGTGTATACATGACATCGGAAATCAATTTACAACACCGAAGCTGATTCTCATATGCGGGTTTCGTCATATCGATTCGTGCGTGAAATTCGATTTGAAAATGTGTTTATAAATAAGGTTTTCGTTATATCGAACCTCGCAGAAGCGATATGAGCGTCATATAAAAAAGGTATATGTTATAATTTTGAAAGCGAACACAATTTCTTGAAGGAATTGTCCAGACTTTGGGAATACTCTTGTGCATACATACTTACACCTTAACTTATTGTTTTTTTTTTTTTTTGTTATGTGAACAAGGTGGTAAAAATCTTCCAAAGATACTTATGGCCCGATTATATCTGTTTTTACCGATATTACATTAATATGTATAGCATAGTTCGCAAATAACTGTTATCATTTATTTTCAAAGTGGACCGGTCGGAGAGACCCCGAAAAAAATTAATTGTTTCCGGTTTTCTCCTCCCGTTCCACTTTTTTTTCTTTCAATTTTTTGCGGTTTCTCACTGACCGTTATACTTATTTTTCATTTTTTTCGGTATGTTGCCAACCATTTCCATTGCGATAAAAAAGTAAAGGTCCTGAAATAACAATTAAAAAGTAACCTTTTGCTCAAGCTCACACAAAATAAATGGCAATGTTGTTCCGAAGAAATATGTCTGCGCGAAAAGGTATCGTTTTGTTGTTGTGTGACGTGAGTTAACTGCGCCGTAGAAAGAAAAGAAGAGGGGAAGAATGGAAAACAATTCAATCAAATAGCAGCACTCAAATAACGTCGCGAATTGTAAGCAATGCAATGCAATGTAGATAGCAAAAGAGAGGTCTTCTTTTGTTCTTGTCTGACTGCGAGTATAGGAGAGAGAGAGAGTGATAGAAAGAGTGGTGGAGAAAATGGCAGAAAGAGAGGGGTATGGACAACAAAGCAAATATTACCCAGCGACCATTTTGTGTAACTTATAATAATAATATGTTTCTTATTATTATTTATTATAATTATTAATATTTGTTAATATTTATTTTATAAATAAAAATATTTATTTGCAGACTATTTGAAAACTCAATTTGTAATCACAAAAAGGAGTCAAGGAGTCACTATTTAGTAAGACGACTATTGAAAATGCAATCATCAAAATGTTTGTTAGGTAACACATAATAGTCGACTGCAACGCATAAGCAGACACACATATGTATGTAAAAATGCATACATACACACGAAAGACCTTTTGACTAACTTCTCATAATGAATCCTTTAGTGGTTGGCTCTGTCATAAACAATCAAAAATAATTGGCATTGCTTGTACACAAAAACTTATAAACGAAAAACAATTCACAATGTTTCTTTCGTCCCTTTTACATTTGGTTTCTTCACAACTGGTTGCATGTGGTGGACTAGACAGCTGCGTGGCTTCGCTCACAACTTAAGTCCAATAGAATGAACTCGAATTGAGTTCAATTGAATTGAGTGAGAGCGAGACACCAAATGAGCTTTGTAGCTTCGTCTGCTGTACCACAGACGCTGTCGATGTTTTTAGCCGAACGACCGACGTTTCTGTTCGGTTTCGTCTTGTGTTTTGTATTTGTACGAAATGTGCTTGCCGAGTCGGTGCACAATAGAGCCCATCCACACAGAAAGATTTTTCGGCAGAATACAAGCCGAAGGCATGTGCTTGTAGGCAAGAAACTTGCGACGCTTACGGGGTAGCTTCGTCTGCTGTACCACAGACGCTGTCGACGTTTTTAGCCAAACGACCGACGTTTCTGTTCGGTTTCGTCGTGTGTTTTGTATATGTATGAAATGTTCTTGCCAAATCGGTGCACAATAAGAACGAAGTTGAAAATATTTGTCTTTCACGAATCTGTCGTGTATGTCTAGGAGCGTACTTCGGTAAAAAATATTCGTACAATGTCTTTCTGTGTGGATGGGCTCTATGTCTAGCAGCGTACTTCGGTAAAAAATATTCCTACAATGTCTTTGTGTGTGTATCAGCTCAAAACGAAATGAAAATTGCAGCATAGCCGAACACATCCGAATTAATTCAAATTTTCGTTTGATTTGAGTGAAGGAATTCGGAGAAAAAGACGCGTACCAGTGATGTAATTTTAGCCCTTTTCCGGACAGATCTGTCCTGTTTCTAACTGACCTATCCGAAAAAAAATGTCAAACATCCCCTATCCGGAAATCTATCCTTTTTTAGTTTTAATTGTTTTATTAATTATTTTTTTAAATTCTGTGAATATCCTAAAATTACAACATTACGACATCGTTTTTACAACCACTAGTATTGTACTCAATCGTAGTCGCAAATAATCGGAATAATAATAAAGCTCGACGATAACATAGGATGTGCCATTCTTTTGAAGTGCACAGATTTTGTTGTTGAAATTTCAATTCTAAATATATCGATATAAATTAAGTTACCGGAATACTTTTGAATTTGAAAGAATACAAATTCGTTTCCAGAAAGAAAAGAAAAGATTTTACGGGCACACAAAGAGGCAATATTTAAAATTGTTGGAGCTTTTTAAAGTTAATAGCAACGAAATCGATAAAATGCTATTACAATATAATACAATAATATTCACTTGATCAAGTGGCAAAATATTGCAGATACTGATAAGTTTTGGGCCGAGGCAGTTAATTACGAGGTATCAGCATTTGCGCTGAATTTGTTGTCGTTGCCGTGAAAAATAAACGCTATTTCAGCCAAGTAACTTTGGTGAAAACTAAATTGCGAAACCGCATTCAAACGCAAGCGTTAAACGCAATTTTATCTATTATGTTAAGTTTTACTATTTTCACATACAAAATTATAAATTTATAACAATTCACTTTTGATTAGATTTGGATTGCGATGGCACATCGCATGCTGTAACACATAATAGGTTTCGGATAAATATTTTAGTATTATTGGTACTAATGCCCCCTACAGTAGTGCCGCAGATGATCAAAATGATTATGACCTATGAGATGACGCAATAATACTCATCTAATTTATAAAATCAAATTTATAATATAAAAATTATTAAAAAAAAAAATAATAAGGCAATAAATTATGTCCTGTTTTCTATTCTTTTTTTTAATATCTTTTGTCCCTTTTTTCCCGTTTTTTTTCGGTCGATCTGTCCTGTTTTTTGATAGGTAGCTGGCATCACTGATGCGTACTACATTTTAGACATCTGTATGAATTCATTAAAAATAGGATTTTTCGTACTCATGCTCAAATGAATGAATTTGACATTCACTGAAATGAATTCCAATGTCTGAATGCAGCTGAGAGAGTGTTCCATGTTCTATAGCTTCGTTTGAGTACCGGTTTGAATTAAATTTTCATTCGAAGGATAATTTGTACTGCTTTGTATGTTGGTATGCCAACACAATTGCATCCCCGACTACATTTTACAAAAACAATTGCACACAAATTCCTCTCACAAAATACATTTACTCTCTCATGCTACATTTATTTATTTATTAAATTCAATGACAAAAAAACTGTCAGCACACAACAACAATTTCGAAGAATTTGTGTGCAACTGTTGTTGTGAGAGGATTGTATTATACACAGTGTATTACACATTTCTTATTCTTTGATATATGTTTGTACGAAACAAGACAAGAAAATTATATTCGGCTATGCTGATGTTCTTATGCTTTTTTCACTATTCTGTAATTAAGCATACAGAAATATATTATTATTGATTTGGCTTATGTTCAGGACGGATAGACGGACATGGTTAATTGAACTCGCCCGTCGAGGTGATCATTTATATTTTCTGTATGGAGTCTACAATGTATCCTTCTATGTGTTCCAAACTTAATGTTTAAAAATGTTAAAGGGAATAAAAATTCAATTGTGTGTGTATTTTTTTGTCGTTATTATTATTTAAAAGTAAACTTAAAAATAGGAAAACCTTAAAGATGTTGAAGTAAATGAAAGCTTCTCCGTTCATATTATTAATTTTTGCAAATGTATCCCACACTTTACTACGCCCTCCTTTGGTGATCAAGGTGTATTCTCCATTAGACAGCTTTTCCTTGATCTTCAAGTTTCCCGACGCAGTTGCAATCGAATCTAAAATAGAGTTGCACAAAATTCCGCGTTTAAGGTGCTCAATTTTCCCAGCAGACGTCAGACGCTTACACAGCTTCACATAAATAGTACGTTGGACATAACAACACAATTAAAGTACACAAAACAAACAAACACAGCAACAATTAACAATAACAATTAAATAACACATTAAGTATTTACCCACTTCCCAGGACGGTGATTCAAAGGCGGTTAAAAAAGTTTTCTTACCAATATTTTATAGCTTAAATGGTTCAATGTTCTTAATAATTATAATTATAATTATACTATTATTATTATTATTGTTACAAAATTATTATTCATTCAAAATTTTAAAACTCGCCTCTACGTAAAAAAATAAACAACCAATGACGAAATGAATGCGATTGAATTCAATGAATGTTTTTCTTGTTCCTTTCGTTTCTTTACATTCGGTTACACACTCTTCTTGTTCCGGTCGTTTTCAATGCGATCGTTTACTATGGCAACGCTCTCTCAAATGAATTAGAATTCATTCTTATTGTGTGTGGTTCCAAAAAATTGAGTTCGACATTCAATGGTACTCAGTTATGTTCAGTAACTGAATGCGTTCGTGCAGATGTCTACTACATATGTTGTTTTTGTTGTTTTCTTTCTTCGTTTCCTTACGTACAGCAAAACAACAACATCCCTTTGTTCTTATGCACAAAAAAAACAAAATGAAGGCATTCGAGTTAATTCGAAAACAACCTCTCATTTTCACTCTTTCAATTCATGCATCTTTGTGTTAATGTTGTGCGACTGAGTCTGACGTGAGTGCACAAATACACTCCAATTATTTCGGCGTCGCTTTCTATTTCACTTAGTTTATATTGACCATTGTTGATTCGAACGTCGTTTTTTGCCATCACGCAGGCCTCTATTGTGGACTTAATGAAAAGGTTGTCATTTATTTTCGAACTATGATGTATAGCAACGCAGCTGATCGTCGGTTCTTCTTTGTCGGCAGCGCCTTGGTTTTGGTTCTTCGAACAATAGACGCAGAGATTGAACGACCCGTGCATTTCCCTTACCAACAAACGAAAATTTCGAGAGAGGTCTGCCTGCACATATGTAAATGTAATACCGCACTTTGCAAAAGTAATCAAGGCACGAACAACGAAACACACAGACTCTCTCTTGGGTCGATCTCAGTGACTCTCAAATACAAAAAGAAGATAACGAAGACTGCAATACTCAAGGATGAAAAATACAACAAAAACAATAACAACATAAAATTTAAGTAGAAGCACAGCATTCAGTTTCTCTCTCTCTTGGGTCGATCTCAGTTACTCTCATATACAAAAAGAAGATAACGAAGACTGCAATACTCAAGGATGAAAAATACAACAAAAACAATAACAACATAAAATTTAAGTAGAAGCACAGCACACAGTTTCTGTGTTTGGATGTGGAAAAATTTTAAGATCTTAATCAAAAAAAAAAAAAAAAAAAAGATATTAAAATCTTTACATAGTATAAAGCAAAGTCGAAATTTCAAGATGTTAGAATACTGATTACTTCTAAACCACGCAACGTATTTTGATACGGTTGTCACTGTTAATTAAAGAATTTCATTAGAAATGTTTGCATGTACATAAATATTTGATTCAATAATATAAGTAATTATTAATTGATTATTATCATTAATTATCCATATTTGTCATTCACTAAAGACAGCAACACTAAGTTTGACATTGACCAAAACAGGTATTTGTAATTCACTACAACATCAAACAGCTCTTTTTGGTTCACAAAACAGTTCAAAAAGTAGTTCTTTCCCCATTTACCAATACTGTATTTTGATAATTTCACAGGTTGGCTTTTCGGACGAGTCCCGTTTTGTTCGCTTATAAAATTAATGTAGTTGTAATAGTGTTATAATTTATGGAAAAAGCATTTACTGCTACTACAATATTGCAGCTTTTCATTCTTTACACAAGTTTCTCCAAATATGATTTTAGAATTAAATTAAAGTAATTATTATCATCATTTAAGCCAAACTATAAGGTAAAGAAAACATTTGGTTACTTGCAATATAAGGAAAAAATGTCAGCTACCAACGATCAAATAGGTAAAGTAAACCATTTAATTCTGTCAAAGATCAATGGACTGACACGCTGAAACATACTACTCTGTAGACAATGCTATTGATCTGGAAGAGGCTGTTCCTTTCCCAACAGAATTTCTTAATTCTCTACAGCCTTCTGGTTTACGCCCACATAAATTAGTTTTGAAAGTAGGTTGTCCCTATTTTATTACGGAACCTTAATCCATCAAAATTGTGCAATGGTACACGTTTACAGATAAAATCATTAAATAACTACATAATAGAGTGTACAATACTGACCGGATGTGGAACTGGAGAAGTCGTTTTAATTCCCCGGATTCCATTAATACTAACGGATCCACCTTCCCAATTTAGAAAATTGCAATTTCCTATAAAATTGTCATTTTCAATGACAATTATCAAATCACAAGGTCAAACATTCAACGTTGTGGGATTAGACCTGAGCATTCAGTGTTTTTTCCCATGGACAGTTATATGTAGCTCTTTCACGCGTCACTTCTGTTCGTATTGTGTAATGACAAAAAAGCTGTAGAAATTGTATACAAAGACATATTGTAAACAAAAATTTGTTAAAAAATTAATTAATAAAATTTCATGCTATCAATACCAAAGCGATATTTTTTAAATTGCACCCGTGCAAAGCAGGGCGGTTAGCTAGTGTTTAATACATCAAAGTGAAGGATAAAATTTTGCGTATAAAGAGACATATTTTAAAATCAATCAAGTCGCCTTTGTCAAATATATCACATAAGGTGCCTGCACACTGTAGATTAAAATTCAGCTAGTGCAGCCTCTGAGACCTCGTACGTAATCTACCTAGTTTAGTCTATGACCTGTGTACATATCAATTAATACAACTGATTGAATCGTTTTCTGTACTTAAAAGTTGTGCTTTTTTTTTTAAAAAAAAACTTGTGATTAGGAATCTCAACGGCAATGTAAGTCATTCTGCAGGTGAAATCACATTTCGAAAGTGTGTATCTTTTTTAAGGTTCCGTACCCAAAGGGTGCGAACGGGACCCTATTACTCAGTTCGCCACCCGTCCGTCCGACTCCGCTGCATTTCATGTACCGTAATAGATAGACAGTTTAAATTTTCACGGAATGTGTATATCTATTGTCATGATAGCAACAAATACTAAAACTAAAATAAAGATAATAAATTAAAGCGGTCCCCATACAAGAAACATATTCTCCAATATGCACTGCGCACAGTTTTAGACGCTTTGTTATTTATTTCGTTTCATATTTTGGTAATTTTTCTTTTAGTATACTTTAAGGCTGTATAATTATTTCACTTTCGCTTTTGATATTTTTCACAATGTTGATATGCAGTATGAATACTGATTCTACCCTAAACAAAAGTCAAACAATCAATCAGGTGTGTCACAGAAATCGATAGAAATTGAAATTGCATTGATTTCAAAGCCTAAAAATATGCTATTAAAATTTTCATAATTTTAGTATACAAGTATTTATTTACTCAATAATTCAATGTTTGATTATATGGATATTTAGTTTTCTTTAATAAATGACTGAATTATGCAAATTTAAGTTTAATACCGATTAACATAATTTTACGTATAAAAATCTATGATTTCTCGATTTAGATGGTTTTCTAAAGAATCTATATTCAAAGTAAATCGGGGGAGATACATGCAATATACATACATATGTACATATCTGTGGAAATAAGTTAAAGTAGCTTAAATCGAAAATTGAGTTTGAACGTTATCATTATTAACCGCTTCAAAACACTTATTTCGACTAAAGAATTTTAGAAAAATACGGTTTAGAAACATAGCTTTATAATCTTACTTTGAAGAGTTTGAGATTAAAAACATTGAAATAAAAACAAGCAGGAATTATTTTCCACAAAATGGGCTATATCTCTCAAAAGGTTGGGTTACCTCCCATACAAACCCACCTTTAAATTAATGTTCTAATAAGAAAAAGTTTTTTGTTTTTTAACGTATCGAACTAAATTATGGACACTATAAGTTTGTAATTTATAGCCATCAATCGTATAAATTTCATGATCATAGGGTTACCAGGAGGGGTACCTCCCATACAAACCCAAATTAAATGACAAACTTATAATGAATAAAAGTACAATAAAATTGCCACTCAAACTGATGCTAAGAAAGTAAGGTTGGATGCAACCCGGAGGAGCGTGAAGAGTATTACATCTTTGGCATAGCCTTTTTCTGGTTTTTACTGTCCTCCTGTGCTGATTTTTTATATTTTGGGTCTTTTGTTTTCTCCTTATTCTTACCGCGGGATAGTTTCTGTAAGAGATTCCTACATTTTGCGCAGTTATGTTACGCCCAAAATTATGTGTATGTATTTTACACATATACATAGTTTGTGTGTGTTATTATTGTAGACCAACACCCTGTTTTCAAAACTGTCTACCATCATATTTTCTCATTACTGTCACTGGTGAAAATAAAAAGAATTTATTTTTTGGCGCGCAAATTGTACGTGCTTGAAGGTTGTTTATTATACTCTTCACATAGAGAATAGCCTCAAGGTGCAGTCCTTGGTCCCACCCTTTATAATCTATATACCCATGATGTACCACCCTCTGACCTCTGTGTGACCTCAATTTTTGCTGACGATACTGCAATATGTAGCTCAGGATATCACTTTAACGATATTAAAAATAATATTCAAATTGCTTTAAATGAACTTTTATAAATGGTAAATCCAATTAAATGGTAATAACACAAAGGCAATATATGTACTTCTCCCGAAAGCGTAAGGCCTGTTTCTTACCAAACTCAAACCTCTCTGTATACAATGATATCATTCCATGGGAAAATCATTTCAAATACCTTGGCCTAGACTTAGACCCGAAACTAAATTTTAGTTTACATATTTCTGAAACAGTTAATAAAATAAACAAAACTATTTGTGTTTTATACCCCTTTATAAACCGCAAATCGCAGCTATCGACTCGTAATAAAATCATAATTTTTAATTCCATATTTTACCCAATCATGCTATATGCGGCTGAAATCGTGGCCGATTGTGCCTAGTCCGACAAAGACCCAACCTCTTAGTTGTAAGTTAGTTTAAGTTTTATGTAAATTAAGGTTTTTGTAGATATATAATATAATATTGTTTTCCCCATTAATCTTACGTGTAATAAATTTTTTTTTTCTATTGTAAATTCAAGCTAAACTCTGTAATAAGAAACCTTTAAACAATTATTAAATTAATTTGTAAATTTTATAGGCATTAAATAAATAATAAATTACATAGTGAATAGTATTATAAGTTTGTCAAGAAGTTTGTAAAACACTGAAGGAGACATCGGAGGCATATAAGGTATATAGTGTATATTTTTGATCAGCTTGATGAGTGGAGTTGATTTAGCCATGTCCGTCTGTATGAATACAAACTAGTCCCTTAGTTTTTGAGCTAGAAAGCACAAAGTTTTAATTTTACCTGATACTGCACATTTGTCGGAATCAGCCGAATCGGACTACTAGGAGGGGTCCCTTCCATACAAACCCAAACTCCAATTAAAGTTCTTATTAGAAAAACTTTTTTGTCTTTTGTCTTATCAAACTGAAATCGGACACTATGAGTGCCCGATTTATATTCACCAACCATTTAAATTTTAACTTCTGGTGTCCCGTAGGGTAGGCACCTTGGTCCGTTATTATTCAATATTTTTATAAATGATTTGCCATCTGCCATAAAACATTCTAGCGTCTTAGTGTATGCTGATGATGTAAAGTTAGGCTTATCTATTGTAGCTCCCATCCAAAAAATGTTTCTTCAGCAAGATCTTGATTCCTTATCTATAACAGTGGTGCACCATGAACTACCTCACGCTAAACTATGTCCTCTTACCGTAAATATTTAATTGTAAACAGTCACCTCATTAATGATCACACTTTAGAAAGTGTCACACAATGTAATGATCTGGGTGTTTTGATGGATCCTAAGCTGCATTTCGGCTTGCACATCTGTTCTATCATTAATAAAGCTAGAAGCGTTCTAGGATATATTAAACGTTGGTCTAAAGAGTTTAATGATCCTTACACTACTAAATTATTATTCACCTCTTTCGTTAGACCAATTCTTGCTCTTTGCACTGCGTATTTTACACTGGGATCCTAACATCAACCTTCCACCCTGCCAAAGCCGTCTAATCTAATTGTTGGTAGTATTTTTTTCCCCATATTTGCTTGGAAGCATACATTTTTTTTATCCACATAAAAATTATAAAAACACCGTCCAGCAGCGCTACGCAACTGGAAAGTAACGTTCCTTGTGGCAGCATTACCTTCTCCACTCAGCTTTTTTAGGCCCATAACTATTTCACAATACTTAGTATTTTTTGAATTCGATTATAGTTTGATACTTTTCTGACCAGCGTTTATCACAAAATGAGTGTACATTTGGATAAAAATGTATGATATTAATTTCTGTCACCAACTTTTAGGGGGTATATTAGTATAGAGAGTATAATAGTATATTATAGTATAAATGTTAATGACTTAGACATTATCTGTAGATAATGTTTGACGTCATATTATTGTTTGGTAGCCAAATGTACTGTTCCTTCGTCTTCCAACTCGTGATAAAGCAACACCTAGTTGGGCGTGAGGAAAATTCGTGGCAATCATTGGAATCCTCGGGATATTTGCAGCTGGCCGGCTGCAGAACTGGTGAGGATGGGCGCCACAATTAAATTGTCTTTCAGGTCTTTAATGAGTAACCTTGTGTAATGAGATTGTTGGTTTCATGGGCAGTGTCGTTCCTAAGCGATAGTACTGCCCTGAAGTTTCTTTCAAATAAATTTTTGATAATAAGAAAACAATAATAATACTAAGAATAATAAAAAGCGTAATATAATAAGAATAATAATAATGGACCTGCGTCCAAGTCCCGCTTCTTACATATCAGAATCTTTTCAGTGTAGTGAGCTACTTGTGCCCAGTTGTCACCAGCATCTTGTCGAAATTCAAAGAAAGTGTGATTTGTATTGTCTATTTCGCCGTCGCAATCAATGCAATTTGCATTTACCGCTTTCTCTATTCTGTGGAGATATTTTCGTAAGTAACCCCCGATAACAGTTGTGTGATGTAAAAATTTACGTCACCCCACTGCCTTCTTAGCCATGGATTCACATTTGGAATAAGTTTAGCTGTCCATCTTCTTTTCGTTTCTGCAACGCATCGCTGCTGCCACAGCTGTATGGATTGCGCAATGACCGCTTGCCTTGTCGCGTTTGTCAGATTGACTTTCTTCAGAATCCATAGTTTCTGTCTCTCCTTTGCAAGCAGGTCTATCGGTATCGTGCTACTGATTACACATACTTCTTCCATTCTTTGTATTCTACCCAATACTTTTCTTCTTGTTTCCACTTTCAATGCATCAACCCACACTTAGCTTCCATATATATATTATCGATAGCGTTGTGTCAAGAAAAGCTTTCGCCTACTAGCAAGTGGTCCTCTGCAGTTTGAGGTCTTCAGTGTTTGCGAGAATAAACGCATTTCCATTTCGAGGGGTATGTTCTTTCTCGTAAGAAGAACAAGCTCAGTTTTATCGGCTGCTAAGCAAAGACCATGTGACTCGAGCCATGTTTGCGTCCTCTTATCACTTGGTTTAGCCTGCTTTGTACGGCTTCGAGGTTTCGCGGCATTATGACTGCATTTCTATCCTTAGAATTCCTTCATAGCTTATGTTCCACAAATCTGGGCCGAGAATTGAGCCCTGCGCTGCGCCTGACATTATCTGCTTGCGGAAGAACATTTTTTGTCCTAACCTATCGAAGCTACCTAGGAAATACAATACAAAACGAAGCTGAGAAAAAAAAAAAAACAATATTGCAAAAATTGCTTAAGAAAAGAAAATAGGAAAAAAAACGAAGCTGCCCAAAAAAGAAAGAAAAAAAATCAAACGATCCTTATTGCGGTCACAGCACGAAAGACTTACGCTGGCCGCTTGCTTTATTTTGTTTTTATTTGCACGGCTTCCCCGCTGCTACCTCGCTTCCCTTACAAAAAAAAAAAAAAAAAAAAAAAATTAAATTCAGTCAAAAAACGAACAACGAAACACACTGTCTCCCTCTTGCGTTAATCTCAGTGACCAACATATACAAAAAGAAGAGAACGAAGAGTGCAATACTACTTGTGCCAAAGACAATTAAATGTAAAGACTGGACAAATCGCAAATTTAAGCGGTGTTTCTCTTTATTTTTAAAATTTTGCACACCCAACAACAAATTGTGTGTAAAGTTTCGCCGAGATTTTACATACATACAAATTCTAGAGGAAACTTTACACACAATTTGTGGTTGGCTATCCCAAATTTTAAAAATAAAGAGAAACACCGCTTAAATTTAACAATTTGCCTGCTCTATACAATTAATACTCTTGGCTCAATATAACAATAATAACAACAAAAGAAAATTCAAGAAACAGCGTAGCATTAACAACGGAAAACCGTACGAACTTTTTGTGCTTGCTCTCACAGTGGTTTTTCAAAAACTTAATACTAAAAGAAAACATATTTTCGTTTAATAGGCTAGTCAGACTAAGAAAAAAGCTGCTTCTCCTGTAAGCAGCTTCAGAATTCTACAACAACAACAGGCAAATTTTAAAATTTCAGAGTTGCTTTGGTTTCTAAAGAAGAAGTGAAGCTGAAGCTAACCAGGGCTGGGAAAATTCTGCCAGTGTGGCCAAGTTTTTGTTAGTGTTTCCAAGTTTTGTTGCATTTTTCCGTCTTGGCATCAGTAAACAGCTGATGACGGCACTTAAAATTATTAAGTGATATGCAAATTGTTAATTTTATTTTATAATTTTAATAAAATAAGTATCACGAATAAAAAGGGGACTGCAAGAATTATGTGCATATATTGCAAAATGTTCTAAGTCATGTATTTCTCACAAATTTTCATTTTTATTTTGTCGACATGCGTGCAAAGTTCCTTGTGTGTGTATAATAGAACAAAAAACAGCTGTTCATAAAAAGCGAAAGTGGTGTGTGAACGGCAGCTTCAAAATTTTTCGCTTTTGTTTGGTGTAACTTGGGCATTAAAAATCAAAAAAGTAAGTTTCCCATTCGATTCCTTACCATAAATTTGTGGTTTTAAAAATAATATGTGAATGTTAACACTCACGAGTCTTTGATGTGAAACTCGACTCTGTAAGCTAAATGAATTAATGAAAGTTTGATGTATAAACCTCTTTTTCTAATATTATATTTTACGCTTGAAAACAAGAAGTATATCTAAGTAAACCATTTAAGAAGAACTATGCTGTTAACAGATCAGACAGAGTGTACAGTTTCTATTCTAATTCTACTGTTTGTTTATTAATAGCTTCGTCTTTGATCACGTCATTTCTGTTTTTATTAAAAAATGCTACAATATTCCCAGACTGGGGTTTGAATCAATCTCTGCCGTTTTGTACAATATTATGAGCTGGCGCTTAACTCACAAGCCTATCGATGTATTGTTTATCTCAGTCAAATAAGGATTTTTCTGGGGAATGAAACCAAATAAGCTGAAAATTGTTAGCAATTTTTTTTTGTCATTTTATATATGACCTCAAAAGTCTAGATCTGTGTGGTGTACGCCAGTCAAGATAATCAAGGTCAAAAGTCACAAATTTTTTTTTTTTAAATCTTGTTTTCTATGCTTTAAATGACAATGTTTAGACAAAAGTTGTAGAGCATAAAACTCTACAAATTTGATCAGTGCCGTTCTTGGGATAGAGCACAAGCAGTGGGTAGCGCTTAGCCGTATATACAGTGGCAAACAAAAATGTGTAAATATCGTGACTTTTACATATTTTGGTTTGTGGGAGGCAAACGACTCAATAGAAAATTATAAAAAAAATAGCAGGTACTATCTAATGAGCTTTTTGTATTTTGGCATAATGAGCTTACATTAGAGTCAAAATAAATGCACATCTTATTTAAAAAAAAATATGAAAATATGTATATATAAACTTGCGAGTTGCAACAAATTGGATAGCATATAAACACTCTCCATGACGAAATACATATGCAATACATGCCAACATTCATGCTAATCGGTGTTGATGTTCATCACCGTTAAACTATTTTTATCGTCCTTTTTTTATATATATAGTTAGATTAACCGTGATTTACCTCTATTATCCTTGACACAATTATGCATGGGTCCATTTTTTTTTTTTTGGATATTGTTCATAAGAAAATACAAAAATTGCGATTAAAAAATGGTTGTTGAGGGAAGGAAGGTGAAAACCTTACGACCTATTCTCATACCAACCAAATATAGAAAAAAAAACCATAAAAATCGATCGAGCCGTTTTGGGGGAGTTCATACACTAACACCGTGACACGAGATTTTTATATATTAGAGAATAAATATAATTACACAGGTCAACAACGTTTTGTTCTAGGAAAGTGTAGGGTCATTTTCGAAGTAATTTTTTGCGTAGAATCCGAATCCGGGGTTTAAATTGCTCTATCACGTCAGGATTTTGAGATATCCTAACCTAAAAGTGCAAAAACGCTGTTTTTGCCCATTTTTGAGGTTATGTAGCTACGATGATTTTGCTCTTCATAAAAAAGTAGACGTGGTATTTTAAAGTATAAGTCTTCCTCTTTTAAATGCCGTTGAGTTTGCTCAAATATCTTATAAGTTTCCATGTTTGTGAATTTTTCGATATTCGAAAATCCATTGAGATAACATGAGACGTGATACGGTCGATTACATACTCGCACAAAAAAAATAGCCAGAGACTTCAAAATGCGATATCTCAGTGAAAACTTCGTAGCTACATAACCTCAAAAATGGGCAAAAACAGCGTTTTTGCACTTTTAGGTTAGGATATCTCAAAATCCTGACGTGATAGAGCAATTTAAACCCCGGATTCGGATTCTACGCAAAAAATTACTTCGGAAATGACACTACACTTTTATAGAACATTCCGAACCCATTTTTTTTGCAGACCTGTGTTATCTTTAGCTTTATATATAAAATTCGAGTGTACAATGGTTTGTGACTGCCTTGCTCCTAAACGGCTAGACCAATTTCGATATTTTTTTTTTTGTTTTACTTTTGGGGTCACCAAGATGGGGTATGCCAACTGACGCACATGTAGTGCACTGTTGTCGAGATACAGGCACTTTTTTACCAAATTTTTAACATCTTTTTATTTAGCGCACGCTAGAGGTGGCAAACTATCGATAGTCCCACCATCGATAGTTTTCAATAGTTTGGAAAAAACTATCAATACTCATTGATAGTCAAAAAAAAAAAACTATCGATAGCACTATCGATAGTACTATAGGTATCAAAAAAGTTCAAATAAAAAGTGTAAATCAGGTTTTTTTCATAAAAGAAACAACTCTTATTTCATTTAATTATTATAGAGTGTAAAAAAATCATAATAAAGCTCAAATAGAGACCAATTTTGAAAGATTGTAACAAAATCATAATAAAGATCAAATAGAGATGGGTTTCTTCATTATGGCGCGGTATTGCATAGCAAATTGACAAATGATATTTAAACCATCCAATGGTTCTTGTCACTCAACCTAACCCAACTCACTCAATCACTACGTTCTCTGCCCACCATATCTACCATACACTTAATTCATTTACATCGATTTATATAATAAATAATAATAATTTAAACGAGAACCATAAGAAGGCTATCATTGGCTATGCCAAAGATGTAATACTCTTCACGCTCCTCCGAATTGCATCCAACCCTTTCTTAGCATCACATCAGTTTGTGTGGCAATTTTATTGTACTTTTATTCTTTATAAGTTTCCCATTTAATTTGGGTTTGTATGGGAGGTACCCCTCCTGGTAAGCCTAGGATCATGAAATTTACATGGTTGATGAATATGGATCAGAAACCTATATTGTCTTAATTTCGATATGTTAAAAAATACAAAACTTTTTCTAATAAGAACATTAATTTAAAGGGTGATTGTATGGGAGGCACCCCCCTGGTGGTCCGATTCGGCTAATTCCGACAAATGTGCAGCGTATGATAAAAAGAAACCTATGTGCAAAAGCTCTCTTGCTCAAAAACTGACATGGCTAAATCAACTCGTCTCATCGAGCTGATCACAAATATATATACTTTATGTGGTCTGCGATGCCTCCTTCTGTGTGTTACCAACTTCATGACAAACTTCACTCCCGTGAAGAGTATAAAAAATGTAAAGTAGTGATGAGTGAGTTGGCCCTGAGTACGCACTTTTTGCGCTCTTCGTTTCTCTATTTGATGTTCATTGAGAGCGGGACAAGAAAGAGACAGTATGTTTCGTTGTTTGTGCTTTGCTTTGTTTGTGTTTCATGTTTGAGGCTATTGATCAATTTTGGTTTGTGGATAAGGGTGCGGGGTAGTTGTGTACCAAAAACCAAAATGTGTTCTGCCGATTTTTTTTCTCCTTTTCTTTCGCGTATTTTGTTTGACTTTTGTTGTAGTGGGGGGAGTGAGTAATTTGAAAATATTATAAATCTATGTATGCAATTTTTGTTATTGTTTTTGCAAATTGTTTTTGCTTCTTCGTTGATAATGCGTTGCTCATTTTTTGAATTGTGTGTTGTTGTCGCGCACTAAAATTACGACGCGGCCACAGCAGCGCGCGCCGAGCTATGCTTGTTAGTATTAAATTTCTTTTCCATTCATCTTGTGTGTGAAATTTAATCAATCAACACCTATTTTTCGTAAATGATGCCGCCACAGGCTAAATCGGTAAAAAGAGCAAGAAAAGTTCTTGCAATTAAAGAGCCCACATTGGCTCAGGCAATAGAGGCTAGGAATGCTAAAGTGTTCTTAGAGCTACAATCAAAGACTATTAAATTATATAGAATGAACAAATGGCTCTTTAAAAGGGAGCTCTTCTTCTTATTTTAAAATTTGGCCTACTCGTTATATGTAACAACAAAATTACACACAATTTGTTGTTGGATAATCTCGTGAGAATTCTCTCTTAAAAAGGACATTTGTCCAGTTTACAAACACAAACTGCATACAAACTCATTTAGTCGCGGAGCCATCAGAAGCTGAAGAGAAAAGACAGACTACCTAAACTAACTTTTTAAATACATAAATGTAAAAATAAAAAGATGTCTATAAGCATATGTATATTTATTGATGCAGACCTACAGTTTCTTGTTAAAAATAAATAAATTGTATCTGACCTCTTATCCCGAGCATCACGGATAATCGACTTTCATGTATATTTATTTGTATTGTAAACCCCTGCAACATGAATCTGTTTAGTCATGATGTTAAGTTTAAGACAATTAAAAGATGTAATTTGCCACATAATAAAATAACTTTGTTGGTATTAGAACAGATCAAGTATATTTAAAAACATCTTATTGCGGATATAAAGATGCATATTAAGCGGAGAGTATAAAATCTATAAAGTTTAAATTTGATGTGATTCATATGAAGGTCTTTATGAAAAACTTTTCAGACAATTGTCCACTTTCCCAAATTTTGTTTTAAAGATATCTGAAAATATCTGCCCTCAAAAAAACTTGTCTGTCCATTCCAACATTAGAAGACATGCATCCTTTTGGAAATATTGTATAACGTATAAAATCGTTTTGCTTTTATTTCTGTCGGTACACGTTATGCCTCATAATTTCCCATTGCTAAACTTCAAAGTAATTTTGGGCGTACATGTCTTATTAACTTGTTTATTTTAAACTAGCTGTGTTTTTGGGACCTATAATTTCTTATCGCAATGGAAACGATTGACAACATACCAAAAAAAATAAAAAATAAGTATAATGGTCGATAGTGAGAAACCGAAAAAATTGAAAAATAAGTGGAAAAATGATAATAGTTATTTGCGAACTATGGTTGTATTTATTGACACCTGAGTACGCACAAGAGTATTGCGCTCTTCGCTATTTCTTTGTTCTGTATATCGCTCATTTACTGCCTAATAAATAACTTTCTCAGGTAAGAGTGACTTCTCTTGATGCCGCAACCTTAAGCTCCCACCGTCCAAATCAACATCCTCCATATTCACCTCCTGGACCAAGAAGGTTACGTGTGAAATTAATTCTGAACATAGATGAGAGTGAGAGTGATGACGATGATTGTATGCTTAAATTGATGCAGTGCTACATAGTGGAGTTAATTTTCTAAAACAAAAATTGTTTTCTTTGTTATACTGGAACATTTATTTATTTTTTACTAATTAGAACTATATAATATATAATAATTTATAATCTTATTATAGTTATAAATTATAACCTTGTTGTATTTATAAGCAATAACGACAGAGCAAAGCAAATTTCTTCACATTCCGCGCTATATTTTTCATTTCTCATGCATTCGCATGCATCCTCGAACGGAAAATGAAATGAACAAACACACGAAAGAGGTGTAAAAGCGGTCTAACCTAGCAATGGGTAGAGTGACCAATTTCACAAACAGCATTTGAATTGCATTCTAATCGAATGTACATTTCCTACAACAACAACAAAAACTACAAAATTACGTAATTTTCCCTGTTGTTGTCGACGAATTTAGTATTCAATGCAACATTCGAGAGATGTACGTTGGATGCTCAGTGTGAAATGGGTATAAGAAACTATTTATAAAAAAAAAAAAAAATTTATACATTAATAAAAAACGCCCAATAATAGTTACAAGTTTTAGTGTTTTATTTTTTGACATTGCAAATAATTGTGTAAATATGTATACATGCACATTGAAACGAAGACGCAGAAGCTCAAGAAGCAATAGTCAAACCCAGAATGAAAAATAAATGAATGCATGAATTTTATCAGTGGCACACGAGTTACGCAAACTATCTGGTTCTTTCAACTATTCAACTCAACTATTCGAATTCACTCAATTTGAATGATGGCACATCTGGTTAAATTTTTACTCAAACCCAAAAAACTGTTTTTTTCTGTTGTCGCACATGAGTTTTTGAGTGTCACTCAGTGAGTTTTTTTTTTTTTTTTGTTCGTTTATTAGAAAAATATAAGTATAAGCATAAATATTGTACTTACAAAATAATGGATAAAAGGAAAGAAAAGAGAAAGAGGGTTGTTCCAGGACCTTACGGGACTGCCGATGAGCAAAGCTTCGTAAGGCTGGAACCGGCTAAATTAGCCTACGACTTGGTTACGGCGGGATCTATCCAGGCCACGTAACTTCTTCATGACCATAGCAGCAAACTTGAAAACCACATTCCAATTGGACGGACGGTCCAGCATGTGACCAACTAGATTCGCGACAGTAGGTTCTTCTCCTAGGGCATCTCTTAACTCAAGCCGCTCAATATCGAACCTTTTACACTTGAAAATAACGTGTTCGGCGTCTTCCTCATACTGGTTGCCGCAGTGCTTACACCATGGGGCGTCTTCGTGGTGGAACCTGCATAAGTACTTCCGGAAGCATCCATGACCGCTCAGGAGCTGTGTGAGGTAAAAATTGACTTCACCATGCCTCCTTCCGATCCACTCTGCTAGGCTTGGCATCAAGCTGTGCGTCCAGCGTCCTTTCGTGGAACTGTCCCAGCGGGTCTGCCACGTCCTGCTGGATGAGCATCTCATTTAAGTTCTTTGTGCTCTGGTCTCCTCCGGTTGCCGTGATCTCCAAGCGTAGGCATCTGCCGTCTCCATGACAAGTAGATCAATTGGCACCAGCCCCGCGAGTACAAGTGCGTCATCTTCCGATACAGTGCGAAAAGCGCTGATTACTCTGAGTGCGCCCAGTCTGTAGACGCTCTTCAGATGTCTTCTGTAGGAGATCTTGTCCATTGCTTTTGCCCATATTACTCAGTGAGTCTGTCCTGTAATCCCGACAGCAACAATCATGCTTTTAAGGTGAACTTAGACTGGTGACTATCTCTTCTAGTAATCGGGGAACTTTAGTTTTGACATGCCATATTATGTGTGATATCGAGCCCTAACCGCGAAAATATCGAAAGCGCCAAAAAGGCAAATTTTTCAGGACAGCATTTTTTCTAACGCTCTTTACTATGGCTAGCAACGATGCAATGAAATGATTGCTTGCTTATGTGAAGGGCAATCAAACGAATACAAACAAAAGCGGAAATAAAACTTGTGAACGACTTTCTTTTGAAAAATTTTGGTGCTGCTGACCTGCGCAAGCAGAAACTGAAATACTCTGTTAGTTTAGCAAAATAATTTCTTACATAGTTTTGCATTTGCTTTTTACTTTTGCTTCGTTGATAACTAAATATGCTACTACGGATTCAGCATTAAAAAAATTCTTCGTTTTTTGAGGCGATTCAAAAAGTAACCCAATTTTTGGCCTCTTAAGAAGTGAAGTGCTGCTCGCCAGACCATGTGTCATCGACCGGAACAAGTGGTAGTGAGAAAGAGCAATGTCTCCAAAGTTTCGTGGCGACTTTTGCAACATGTGGCCGAGCGTTGTCGTGCTGATAAATCGCTTTGTCATGCCTTTTGGCATATTGAATGTGTTTGCGTTGTAATGGTCGGCTCATTTGCATCAATTGTTGGTGGTAACGCTCCTCAGTGATGGTTTCGTTAGCATTAGTTCATAAGGAACCCTATTTCCTTGTTTGTGTAACATACCCATGGCCTTGAGACGGTTTGCAATTTCTTGTTGAGTGACTTAAGGTTTGAGGGAGTTTAGCATGAAGCTTGGTCCAATAACGCCTCCAACTTAGCGTCTTCTTCGCGTTCTTTGTTGCTGGTGTCAAAATCGCCACTTTTAAAACGCTGGAACCAATACTTAAATGTTCTCATTGATGGAGCATGTTCCCCATATGCGTCATATGCATGTCTATCGGCTGCACTTTTCTTCAAATCAAAACAATAATGCAGCGCTTCCCGTAAATTGGGTTCTGTTGGCATTAGGGTTTTCGTTCCAAGACGTCTCAAAGTCTAGGGACTTTTTTTTTTTTTTGTAAATTAGATTGCCTCGGATTTAGAGATTTTCGCGTCGAGACTTGAGACACGGTTAATTGCTATTATATTTGATCAAACAATCAAAAACATGTAAAAAGGATCGAGATCGTAGGTTGTCTGGTGTCCCGGTTGAGATTGTTGAGACTTGATGAACAATGAAAGTCAATTTGTTTAACGTGAACACCTGTAGTTGAGACAAAGGTTGACAAGATTAGATCACAAAGAAAGTTCGTTGTTTACACATTAGCGAAATAACACATACGGATTTTCGGCGGGAAATGGTGATGCTTAAACATAAATAGAGTTGCCAGATGTTTCGATCCTATTTTTTGCTAGTTATGCCAACTTTTGCAATCCTCAAAACTTGTGTACACCCAATATGAAAATGGTGAATTATGAACTGCTCCCACTTGGACAAACGATAAATTCAGAATCTTACTATCAAGAATAAATGAATCGCTGGAAAAACAACCGCAATTGGTAAACAGAAAATGAATAGGCTTCCACTACAAAAACGCTGGCCACACATTTCTTTTATAACCCGGAAAAAATCGAGTGAACACGGCCGGTAAGTGATAATCAGAGTTGTTCATTATTTATTTAAAACTTCACTTTAACAGTAAATTTAAACGGTAAAAAAATGTAAATGGGTAAAAGTGAAAATGCAGCTATGTTCATCTATTCATTTTTAATATATATTGAAGAAAAAAACAACTGTTATCTCATGGGAAGTATACACAAAAATGTTTGCAATATGCGCAGTAGAATGAAGAGAGACTGAAAGAAAAGTAAAGTAACTGTAAAATTTGTTTAATTTGACTAAAATTGCAATCAGCAAATAGTTATGTTTTATTTATCTATTTTTTTATGTGAGGGAATAAAGAGAAGTCATTGGGTGCCAAATCAGGATTGTAAGGAGGATAAGTCATCAATTCGATGTTTTGACTGCTCAAAAATTCACCTGTTTGATGAGATGAGTGAGAGCTCGCATTGTCGCCCACACGGTCGATTGCTGTTTTGTTTCCGCTTCATGCGCATGTATCCATGTTTCGTCACCTTTCACGATTCTATACACGTCTTTTGAAGCACCACGGTCGAACTTTTTAAACATTTCCTTACACCAATCGACGCGAACCTTTTTTTGAGCTATTGATAAATTAAAGGGTATCCAACGACTACAAATTTTTTTTACAACTCAGTGTTCATGCAAAATCGAATGTTTTGTGGAACAACAACCGATTTTAAACGACCTTCTCGGAATTCGTCGGCGACCGAACTTCGACCACGATTGAATTCACAATAACAGCGATATACTGTGGCTTTTGATGGTGCTTTATCGCCATAGAAAGAACTGAGTTCACCGACACATTCTTGTTGAGATAATCCACGTCGAAAGTTGTGAAAAATTATCAAACGAAAACCTTCTCTTGAAATTTTCATTTTTTGGCTAAATTGATTTTCTTAACTCACTTTTAACGAAACAAATACCCCTCGTACATATGAAAGTAAGTTCTCCTCCTCACGGATTGCCTTATAGTCGCGGTTTAGACCCGATAGAGTTTTACCGCCTTCTATAAATTCACGTGATGTTTGCTGTCTCATACTCCGTTTATAAGACGCTCGAAACTGTTTGCACTTAGGTCAGCACATATGCATAAATTGAGCGACATCATATTTTATGCATATGGCAACTTTAAAAAATACATATATGTACGTTTTCAACAAGAGCGCAAGACGTCGGACGCATAAATAACAACAAAAACTGTTGTGAGTCTGGCGTAGTTTCAAATAGTGTGACTCGACTCTAGGTATGGCTTTGATAAACTCTTTATCGCTTTCTTTGATTTCTGGACTTTCACTTGGATGATTCTTATGTTTGCCTCGAAGATCAGATCCAACAAAGCCTTCCATATTCATTTTTGATACAACTGTTTTTATGATTCTTGAATTTATGTCAAGAGTTGCCATGAAAAATGTTTTGTAAACTCTAATTTTGTTATTGGCTACAACAAAGAGAAAAGCAGTGTTATTTTCACGGGGCTTTTCGGTGTTTAAAGAAGATCTTCGAAGTCGTCCTCAAGACTATCGTCAGTGGTGGGGAGGGACAGTAGCTCGGCACTATAGATTTTCTTCTTAGGCAAATTTTGCCATCAGAAATCCATTTCGAAGTGAATTACTCTGTCATTGCTGCAAAAAATATTTGTCAAAAATCATCTTAAGTGTCACAACTCAAGAAAACTTTATTTTCCAATTACAATATATGTGTTTTCAAAAATCAAGAATTAAAATAATGTTTTTCATCAAAAGTGTTTCAACTCAAAATTGTAAAATTAATTTATGTAAACAGTCACATATATCAAAATAGTACAAACCAGTGATGCCATCAACCTATCACAAAAACAGGACAGACCGACCTCAAAAAAGCGGAAAAAATGGACAAAAAATATTTAAAAAAGGACAGAAAACAGGACAAAATTTTCTGCCTTATTATTTTTATTTTTATTAATTTCAAAGTTATAAATTTATTTTTTTATATTAAATGAGCTTTATGCCTCATCTATGAGGTCATAATACTCTTCTTTTACGGCACTACTGTAGGAAGCACTAGTGCCAATCATGTTGAGATATTTATCTGGAACCTCACAAGTGTTACCTGCCTATAATATAATAAGTGCGTCGTACCTATAATCTTAGTAATGCTTACATCCGTCGTCTCATCGATTAGCAGACCGTATTTTGCATCACCAATATCTTTCCGAAGATCTTCTTTAAAATGTTCGGCTAACACGTTTTTAATAACCTGTGTGCATTTCGTCCGACGCAATTGCGATGCGCCAAATTTTTGTTTGCACAAGTCGCTTAAATGGGCGACTGGTTCAATCGCAGCATTCTGGGCAATGAACATTACTAGCGCCGCCTCCTGGACGGACAGCAGTATCGTTCCTTGGTTTAGGTGGGAACGATAATTTATTTGTCTGTGCAATTGGCTGGGCATTAACCACATGTTTTTTTGTGGCCATGTGCGCACGTATTTGATCAATTTTAGAGTTAATCCCACACTTACAAAACTTGCAGTAAGCCCTATTGTTATCTTTTGGATCGCGGCTCACCCAACTTTTCAAATCAGGCTGATTTAGCCAGGACTCGCGAAATTTTTGTTTATATATTTCTTTCGGCATGTTTCTTTATGTTGTTCTTCTTCACTTGTTTAAATTCCTTTTTCCAGAGTCTACTTGTAGTCTTGTCAACTTGAACTTGTTTTCGGGTTCCTAAATGGCTGTCATCACTTCATCATGACTTCGGGTCATATGCCGTTTTCGGTTATGTGATCAGCCACAATGTTGAGTTATGATATTAGTGATGAGCACAACCCAATACATGTCGACTATTTCTATTATTTGCGTAATTTTAGCATATTCACAGAATTTGAAAAAAAATAATTAAATAATACATTAAAACTAAAAAAGGATAGATTTCCGGATAGGGGATGTTTGACTTTTTTCTCCGGATAGGTAAGTTAAAAAAAGGACAGATCTGTCCGGAAAAAGGCTAAAATGGCATCACTGTTACAAACGTATTTTGCGTACATATATCAGCTAAACAGTCGCAACTTCAATTGATGTGTTCACTTACCTAAAATTATTTCGCCAAAAGTGTCATAACTCGAATTAAACCGGCTTTATATTCACGCATAACGATCAAACTAGCATGGAATGCAATCGTGAAGAGAGTTATAACAGTGTTTTTAAATTAAATTTAATAACGGTAAATAATTACAACATCTCTTTTGTACTGATGATGATGCGTATGATAAGCAGTTTTAAAATGTAAACTCGAAAATGACAAGTTTTGAGTTGTGACCCTTTAGTTAAATATATGCGCTTTGTTAAATGGTACACAGTTGCCCATTGATCAATTATCCAAGAGTCGCCATTAATTGTTATTTTACGTATCATATTACGATATTATTGGTTCCTAAGGTTATGTGAATTGGTTTGGTTGAGCAAGGAAATAGTATTATCAAAAGTGTTAATGAACTAAACCAAGGTCACGTGGCTGGCGATATTTACGCATATTCACAAAAATACACGAAAGCACACGTCGCAATAAAACTAACGCACAATTTAGACGCCACCGCAGTAGAACAACAAAAGTAACAAACAAAAAAAAAAAAATCAAGAAAAAAAAATTGGTACATATACACACAAATGTATATATAATAACACACGAAGAGGTATGTGCGTAGCAACAAAAATGTAATAAAAACAAAACAGAACATTAACTTCGGTTCACCGAAAGCTTACATACCCTTCACAGCCTAATGTTTGTATATGGCGATGTTGTCATTTTACATTCATTTTTGATAACAAATTATTTCAATTATATAAGTAGTAGGCTATGAAAAATAAAACAACAAAAATCATGATTTTTATGTAAATCTTGCAGTATTCGGAGAATTTTGATTTTAACATTCCAGCTAAGTACGACAATAAAACGTATCTGTTCAGATGAATAGCTCAAAACCTGAGAGTCCATATGCATGGATAATACGGTTATGGTGAATCGATATTTATTGTCACGCTAATGCCACAAATAAAGCCATATATACATTATGGCACACTGTTTTATGCGTTACAAACATCAAGTCAAAGTGATGATAACTTTTCACACTACTGTGAAAGGTATAAGAATTTTATTTTGAAATAGAAAAACGTCTTGTGTTTGATTATATTTTTATACTCTTCACGGGAGTGAGTAGTATTATAAGGTTGTCATGAAGTTTGTAACACACAGAAGGAGATATCGCAGACAACATAAACGGACATGGCTAAATCAACTCGATGAGACGAAAACAAAAAAACAAAATTTCAGCTCTAGCTCCAAAACTGAAGGACTTGTTTGCATACATACAGAGGGACAGACGGACATGGCTAAATCAACTCGTCTCATCGAGCTGATCAAAAATATATACTTAATGGGGTCTGCGATGAGTCCTTCTGTGTGTTAAAAACTTCATGACAACCTTATAATACGATTTACTCCCGTGAAGAGTATAAAAAATGACCTAAAGTCCATAGTAGTCTGAGAAAGAAATAAGTATATTGTTGCCTGCCAAAAACGGTCCATTGGTGATTTTAAGAGCCATTTCGGCTGACATAGACCATATAATCTCCTCCCGAATGGTTTCGCTAGTTGCACATATTTTTAAAGCTTCGGATTACAGAATAGCTATGAAAGTACCCTTTCGGATTACTAAATTTTCGTAGGAAAGAGTTGTCGGATTATCCAATTACTATTCTGTTCCCTTTTTACCTGTTTATTGTATGATAAAAACAAACGAAATCCATGAGAGCGATATTACTCTACAATTTTTGATCATACATTTTCTAGCATTTGCTTTCGCTTTGGTCTTTTACCCCAAGCATGGAGAAGTGCTTGGAAATTTTTTTTTCAACATGCTCATTATTTGCTTGTTTGTAGTTATGTCAACGTCTCTCAGTCGATACAGCACTCGCTCGCTCTCTTTCGACACACCCGTCTTGTTCGCTTAGCGCTCATAAAATTTTATTTTGCGCACGTGTAGTTATCAAATGTGTACTCCAAGGTCACATCATGTGCTGCTTAATAGCTACGCAAACCCCTATACCCGCGGCTGTTTATCATAATAGGACGGACACATTATGCATATGTATTAATGCTTTTACTACTTTTTCTTCTTCATTGCTGTGAATGTGTGAGCTTTAAAATACCATTTCCATTATTAGGAATATGTAGATATATTCTCTTCGGTGTGATGTTTGTCACGCACATCCCCTCTAATATTTATTGGTCTCCAATTTCTAGAATTAGTAAACAACCACTAAAATATTTCATGCAACAAGAAATAGTTTTATTTTGTTGAGCTGTGTTATAAATTATAACCTAGTTTGTATTTAATATGATCAATAGCGATAGAGGCCTTCAGCTCTGTGGAAGAGTTAAGAAGGATAGGGGAAAGAATTAGAAAAGTGCAGGATCAGACTTGAACGGGAATGGAACACGTGACTCTCGGATGTCACATTGGTTCACTAACCTTAACCTACCAGCCAGCGATAATCACCACAGTTATGGAGATATTACAAATTTAATTACGATATTTTCGCGGCTAGCGCTCGATATGATGACTAAATCAGATTTAACTGAAATTGATTATACGTGTGTATACATAAGTATAACTTAACATAGTTTTAAACCCAGCACTTTTTAAACCAACCGTTATTTTTTTTTAGTCAATTAGCAATTATTTTGTGAACTATACATATAAAGCTGGAAGAAAAACGTACTTTTCCTTCAAATCGTTTGTTCTGGCTTTCAAGGAGACGAAACAGAAAACTTAAAATGTATGAAATCGTATGAAGGCAACTACATAAACTCGTCGGCAAAGTCAAAATTTGACAAGTTGTCTGTCTTAAACTTTATCAAAATTCAATATTGGTAAATAAGCATTTCCACAGTATCGAACGTGACCGTCGCACAATGTGACTTTTTTCACTTTTAGGATGCTAAAAGTAAAAAAAAAAAAGTTCTCCGATCGTTAATACTTTTTGATATGTAATAGATAAATGTACAACTGTTATGAATATGCACTCAAAGCAAAAGAAAAAAACAACAGTCAGCATGATAACCGTTGTCTGACTGCGAAAAGTACAGATACTCATTTCACAGCCTGCAATATCTAGTGACACTTGTGGTGGCATAACTTCTTTTCGCATAAATATTTTGACATGAATCTTTTTGATTTTATTTACTTGGACATTTTGTAACAACACTGATAAGTTCCTGCAGCTTATGTATTATGTTCTATTTTTTTATCCATTAAAAAAAACAATCACCAAAAATTGAGTGAATTGAGAAATATTTTTTTTTTTTTCAATAGAGTGAAACTTACATAATTCTATTGAATTCTATTGGATGTTTGTAACCACATTAATAAGAAATATGCCTTGTTTCAGATTCTGCAATCAGCTTTTGCGACCACTTGCTCGAATTTGTTTTATCTCTAATTGTTTAGGCGAGTATTGAAAAAATGCAACTCGCACTTCAGCCACCGTCCCGATTTATATCGATTCTGCCAGGTGGCGGTGGCTTCGTGGTCACATGAAGTTGTGAATTAAAATCAACTGTGGATGAAAGGTCATAGCGAAAAGACATCATTCTATCGACAATTCTCTTCATAATTTCAATTTAAAACCATAAAGAAGGCTATCATTGGCTATGCCAAAGATGTAATACTCTTCACGCTCCTCCGGGTAGCATCCAACCTTCCTTTCTTAGCATCAGTAAATTTTCTTTTTTCTAATAAGAAAATTAATTTAAATGGGGGTTTGTCTGGGAGGTACCCCTCCTGGTAACCCTAGGATCGTGAAATCTACATGGCTGATAGATACGGAACAGAAACTTGTAGTGTCCAAATTTCAATTCAATAAGTCAAAAAACAAAAAACTTTTTCTAATAAGTTTGTATGGGAGGTACCCCCCCTAGTGGTCCGATTCGGCTGATTCCGACAAATGTTCAGCGTTAAAAGGAAACCTATGTACATAATTTCAGCTCTCTAGCTCAAAAAC
>JBAMAV010001287.1:0-66807 GCA_037043315.1 Amiota communis
CTCCTCCGGGTTGCAACCAACCTTCCTATCTTAGCATCAACATATTCTCTCTGTTACAGTTTGAGTATCAACAAAGAACACATTTTGAGTATCCACAAAGAACACAGTTTGAGTTGCATTGTATTTATATTGTACTTATACTCTTTATAAGTTTGTCATTTAATGTGAGTTTGTATGGTAGGAAACCCTAGGATCATGGAATTTACATGGCTGATGGATACAGAACAGTATACATACATACATAATGTTATAATTATTCCATCTGAAATATATTTTTTATATAATTTAATTATTAAATTATTGCATGGATAACAATTAATTAATTATTATATTTAATGTTACGAAATAAAAATTTAATACTAATTTGTCTTCGATTGTCTTTGTTGCACACGCAAAGAAACAATGAAAAGTAAAACTTAGTTATTATATGAGAAAGTAAAATGCAATTTATATTCAAGTCACAAAAAAATTATAAATTTAGATTTAAAAATTTATTTTTTGTATTCAAATTTATATTAATTTTTTTGTGATTTTTTTTTTTTTTTTACTGAAACTTTGTAAACATACATACATAATTGCATATATACATAAATACATACATTAATAATCCCGGATATTTGAATTAAAAAAAAAAAAAAAAAAAAAATTAATAGTAAAGATATATTATTATAAAATAAAAAAAGCAGACAGAAACACCAACAATACTCCATACATTGAAAATTAAAACAAAATTACATACCAACACACACATTGATACACACAAAGAAGAAAAAAATACAATTGGTTTATAAAAACTCCAAAGCAAAAAATATGGGTTTTAACATTAAATACTCCTTTTTTCTTATTTAAATTCATACAGATCTATGAATATAAAAATTAAGAATCAAAAATTAAATGAAACCATAAAATTCAACACCAAAACCTCAAAACCCTCGCATGAAAGTAGTAATAATGTGGTGAGACAAGAAACAAAAAAAAAAAAAAAATGTAAATATGATGAGAAGTATATAACGAATATAACGATGAAATACAAGAAAAAAATAAAGATTGTAAAATGAAAAACCAAAATACAAAACAGAACTGTTATTAATGTTTAAATTGACGAAAAAAATGCTAAACATACATAAAAAGAAAAGCAGATAATAAATTTATAAAAACTTAGTATAAAAAAAAAAATAAAACCGAAAATAATTACATACACTACCTACATAAATACATATATCTTTATATTTATAAATAATAATGAAATTGATATAAAATAGTTATTTTTTGTTTTTCTTATTACACAATTTTTGTTTAATTCGTTATGCAGTTTCTTATATCTAAAATAATGTTTGTCATAACATAACAAAAGCAACAATAAATATGTTAACTATTATCATACTATAATTACAAGTTTAATTATTATTATATTTTGAAAGGTTTCTTTAATAAAATTTATAAAAAACAAAGGTAGTTACATACGTGGTTCATTTATTAACTTTTTTGCTTTCTATGTACTTAAATCACACAAGAACTATTGGGTGGAGTAAAAAGAAAGAAAATATTTTTGCATGAAATTGAAGCTTTATTTAGCAAAGTTAGTGTGTTCCGTTTTGTTAGAAGGTAATTTCATTATTACTACGTTTATAAGACGCCCGGAACGGTTTGCACTTAGGTCCTGTCTCAGAACAGTTTTTGTTTAGTTATTTATGCGTGCGGCGTCTTGCGGTCTTGTTGAAAACGTATATGTATTTTTTAAAGTTGCCATATGCATAAAATATCAAAATACGGTTTTTTTTTTTAAATTGCATTGTACAAGAAAAGTGTTCAATGTAGAATGCATATTTTGATTTTTAATAACATTTTGCAATGATTTTTAAATCTATAATTCACAAAATCATTGAGAAAATGATAATAAAGGAAAATAACTGCACCATATGGCAACACTGCACAAACCAAAATTTGGCGAATAGCTGATTTCTAACACGTCTGCAATAAGCTTTGCATTTATAAGACACATAAATACGGTTCGTGAAAATAACGACGGGTTTGAAATGTGCGCTTGTTAAAGTCGATTCGCGTGTTAAAACTGAACTGAAAATCAATTTATGCATGTGTGTCGACCTAAGTGCAACTGTTTCAGGCGTCTTATAAACGGGGTACATATCTCTCTTATAAAAACTCGTCCTTATTGGCGAAAAACTGCGACAAGATTTTCTTGAGGTGAATTTTTCACCAGCAAAATATTTCGCCCTAGACAGGAAACAGGTGGTAATCACTTGGTGCCAGGTCCAAACTATAAGGTGGATGCATAAGAATATCCCAACCAAGATCCCATAACTTCTGGTGAGTCACTATCGATGTGTGTGGCCTGGCGTTGTGCTGATAAAATACAATTCCTCTAATACATATGTATATGCCAAAGCTGGCCGCTTCAAGATGATTGCTTTTTTCAGAGGGTGACAGCACAGGTTCGGATTAAAAGTTTGGCCATAGAGGAGCAGCTCATAGTTTGCGCCGGCTCACCGAGATTTCGACAACGACTGTTTTCGCTTGACGTCACCATCCTCTTCAGAAAGGGGCGATTTTGTAGCTATTCAGCAGCGATTCGCAAATGGAAATTTGTTCCATGAGGTTTTTTGCGTTAATTCGTGTGTCAATCCTTATTTTGTAGGTTCCATACGGTTTCTTAGGCAATTTTTACCTCCTGGGCAATCAAAAGAGTGCTTATATGACGGTCGCACTTGATAATTTCCAATATTTCATCGACATTTTCGACAACTGGCCTTCCAGATTGTGGTGTATCGTTGTCATCAAAATTACCGGAACGGAAATGACGATACCAAAATTGCGCGTAATTGGCTGGTACAATATCAGTACCATAAACACTGTTCATAAATAAAATTTATGGCTGGTCAATGGTTTTGAATATATTTTTGGAATATACATAAAAATTTGGCACGCTCATTTAATCAGCTGATCGAAATTTGCAAGTTGGCGGGAACTTTTTGCTAACTTTCGATTATGATAAAAAATGTTTTGAGTAAAAATAAAAGTGTAAGTATGAAAAATATAGGTCGTGGTATGTAGAATCAATTTTAAAACTATCGTTACGTCATTGTATGTGTATTTGTGTTGTCCAGTGTTTTGTGTGTACTATTTAGCTGGAATGTATAACCGGTGGAAACAGCTACCAATGTCTTATTAAATGTTTACAGATTCATATTTAATAAGTCTGCCGAAGTAATCGATTTCATTATGGAAAAACTAGGTTATGATGGCATCTTACTTCAATTGTTATTGCTCCACATATCCAGCAACTCTGCACGGCTAAACTCATATGTCACTGAAAATCACCGTTTTAAAAAAACGAGCACAAACGAATAAAACAGACTTATTAAATATGAATCTGTAAACACAGCTTTATTGTAAGAAACTATGTAAAGGATTGTATCGGTCATGTCCACCTCTTGGAAAACTCTATGCCAAAAAAGCAATATATCAGCACTAGATTGCTAGCCAAAAGCCGGAGTTGCAACATATTTTTTTGCTATAAGAAATTACTGGAGGCTAAAGTGCAATGTCGGCCAAGTGGAATAAGAATAACTGAAACGGTAGCTCAAGTACCACTGCAATGTTTATCAGATCATACAACCAGGCGTCTACTTATATTGCAGAAAGATGTTCTAGAGCAATATCCGAACTTGCAGGAGCTTAAATTAATTGCTAGGTGTGGCTTTGATGGGTCTACTGAGTTAAATAAAATCAAGATCCAATTATTGATCGCTAATACCCATTAAACTTATAGACAAGTTTGAAAGAAATGTATGGGTAAATGCCACTCCACAGTCGGTTCGATTCTGCAGGCCTATAAATAAATAAATAAAATATAATTGCTGAAAAGAGTGACTTTGACAGACAAATACAAGCTTTATTTCTTTTCATATGCAACATCGACAGCAACATAAAAGTCACAATCAGTTATGAACTACGAGCCCTAACCACTATTAATTGGCACGGCATATTTTTTTTGAAAGTTCAAGTTTCAATGGCATCTATTTACGTCCAAGCAAAACATCCACACATTTCATATAAATTAAACTGAAAATATTTATTTAAACCAAACGACTTCAATAATACATTTTTTTGTTTTTTTTTTATAATTTATTATTTATTTAGAATCTATCTTATTGATTATATGTAGACAGTAGCTAAATTGCATGAGGTATTCAGTATCTTGAGGTTATATTAGGAAAAATAGGGATTAGGTCATTGATTGAAGCGGAAGGGAAGATCCAAGGGATGATAGCGCTTCAGTCTGCGGAGTTGCTGGCTGTTGTCCAGAAGCTGCACTGCAAGGACGTTTACATGGTTCTCAAGTCGATGTTCAGAGCGGCGGCTAAACGCAGTGATGGTCTCTGCAACCGTATCGCTCTTGAGGCGCAGTGATGCATCGTTGCGAACATAAAAAGGGGCACCTACTATAGTGCGAAGAACTTTGGACTGGAACCTTTGTATAATGTTTACATTTGAGACCGCAGTGGAGTCTCATAACTGAATGCCATAGGTCCAGATTGGCCTTAGAATCGCCTTGTAGAGTAGTAATTTATTGTGTAGTGAGAGCTTCGAACTAGGCCTGAGTAACCAGTACAGGCGTTTGAGCTTAAGGTTGAGCTGGGTCCGCTTGTTGAACAGGTGTTTCCTCCAGTTGATTGCTCTATCCAGAGTAAGCCCTAGGTACTTAACGCTAGAGGCCGTGGGGAGCAAGTATCCATTAAGACTTACACTAGGGCATTTTCGGGTCCTAAGTGTATAGTATGTGACATGTCTCGATTTATCGGTGTTGATGGCAATATTTCACTTTGTGAGCCACGGTTCTAAGGCAGACAATTGCAGCTGCAGTTTCCTGGATGCTGCTATGTAGCAGTCGTCGGATGCCAGAAATGCTGTGTCGTCTGCGTAGGTAGCAGTAAGGGAGCAATCCATAATATCTGCAGTAAAAAGCGTGTACAATATAGGAACAAGAACACTGCCCTGCGGCACAACCGCCTGAATGGGTTTTAGGTCAGATTCTGAGTCGCAGTAGCGCACGTAGAAAACTCGATTGTCCAAGTACGACTTTAGGAGCAGATAGTACGGTGCAGGCAGGTTCTTTTTGATTTTGTATAGTAAACCTGGGTGCCATACTATATCAAACACTTGCCTAACATCTAGAAATGCTGCAGAGCAGTACTTCTTGTTCTCCAGCGTCTCAAGAATATGTTGCACAATCCTATGACACTGCTCAGGTGTACCGTTCGGAAGCCAAACTGATGTTCAGGGATAGTTTTATTTTTATCTAGCACAGGCAAAAGTCTAAGCAAAAGTAGTCTCTCGAATATTTTGGAGACAATCACCAGGAGGCTAATAGGACGATATGAACTGGGCAGGTGCTCAGGTTTGTCAGGCTTGAGTATCATAATAGTCTCAGCACTTTTCCACTAGGAAGGAGAGTGGCTAAGTCTCAGAATCCCATTATAAAGTTTAGCTATGAGTTGTAGCATGTTTGAGGGTAGTGCTTTCATGGCAGCCACACTTACTCTGTCATACCCAGGAGATTTCCTGTTAGCTAGTGAATTGATCTCTTCTTGTACCTCCTCAACATCAAGAAAGTTAGTAACTTCCACGTTGCTCGAAACGTCACTCAACTCAAAGGGGCTGAAAGTTTCTTCCAAATGTGCTGCAAACACCTGAGCCTTTTCTGAGTTTGACCGGCACCAGGAGCCACTGGCGCTTTGCAACGGGGAACTTCTCGTGATAGGCCTTTTAATTTGTCTAGTTGCACTCCAGAGGTTGTTCTCGGAGTCTCCCGGTTGAGCAGATGTGAGATAGGCTTCTAAGGACTCATTGCGCAGCTTTCTCATAAGAACCTTAAGCTCCTTGACAGCACGATTGAGCAGAGTTTTATCACGAGGGTTGCGACTTATTTGCCATACATGTCGAAGGCGTCTCTTCTCTCTTACTTTCACTGCCACTTCAATGGACCAAAAGTGTCTATCCCTTTTGGGGATAAAGGTCGTGGTCGTTGTTGCGGGTGCGCTTATGCTAGCCCCGTTGTTGATGTTCCTCGTCAGTGCCTCGGCAACGCTGTCAATGTCCGCGCTGGTTTGTAGGGTGACATTGGAATCTATGTTTTGCTCTAGCCAGGATCGATATCTTCTCAGATTAGCTCTTTTGCCAAGTATGGGGACAGGCCTGTTAACGGCGAGAACGGGAGTGTTTACTCCCAACGTTACAGCACTGTGATCAGATTGAAGGTCCATGTTGACTGCAGTGTGAATCTGACTGGGGTGGAACCCTTTGGCAATCGCAAAGTCCAGCACGTGTGGAGTTTTTCTAAGGTCAGTAGGCCAGTAGGTTGGCACTCCAGGTGAGTGGCAGGTTAGGTTTTTACTCCAGATGCAGTTTAATAGAGCTGCTCATTTGTTGTTAGTAATCCTTGAACCGCACCAGGTGCTTTTAGCATTGAAGTCACCACCTACAATAAACTTGTTACCAAGGCTATCGACCAGTTGCTCATACATACCCTGCGATATATTGTGGCATGGAGGAAAGTATAATGCCGCTAGATTCAGATTGATATGGGGGCTGTGGAGTGTGACTATTGCTGCCTGTACCCAAGGAAATTGGATTGGATCTTGCTCATCATATGAAATGCCTGATTTAATTAGAATAGCAGAACCACCTCTCGCGTTGCCGCTAGGATGGTTTGCCTTGATGAGATTATAGCCTTGAATTTTAAAATAGGAACAGGATTGAATTTTATTTAATTTAGGATCGATATTCTTCGTTTTGATGTATTGTTCGACTTCGGGCCTACTTTTGCATAGGCCGTTAGCATTCCGGATGGTTATTTTTAACTTTATTTGCATTGATTCAAGGATGTGAGGAAGTTAGCCATCATCTGTGTGAACTGTGCAATGAGCTTGGCTGACATTGTCTGGATTAGGATCTCGACCTTCTCAATGATCGATTCTTCATTTATGACTGGTGATGTGTTGGGTGAGGGTCGTGGGGGCTTTTTGGATTTTCCTGACTAATAGCAGTATTACTCACTTGTTTGGCAAAACTGATGCCAGGGATAAGGAAGTTGTCTCGAGGTGGGCGATCTTCTGTCATTTTGTTGGTATCATTGACACTGCCTTGAAATTGACGTTGTGGTGTAGCTTTATAAATTTTACAACCTTTATAGGATGCCATGTGGTTTTCACCACAGTGTACACAGCAGGCCTGTCATCCTTACTTTTGGTGCAATCAGACGTACCATGGTTTTGTGCGCACTTAACGCATCTGAAGGGTTTGTTACAGAACCTCTGCGTGTGCCCAAACTCTTGACATCTATGGCACTGAACCAAATCATCAAATTTGTTAGGTGGTTCAATGACCACGACAGCGTTTCCTAACCTTTTGATCTCAAAGATTTTCTTATTATTACTATTTGGTACTATTTGGGTCTAGGTCAATAAAGAAAATTGACTTGGGTGTTTTGTTATTGCGGTTCTTGGCAATGGCGATGTACCTAACCGTGTGGCCCAAATTGCTAAGCTCATTCTTTATAGTGTCCAAAGAAGTTGAGTAGTGCAGGCTATTGAGCACAGCCTTATAGGCACGTTCTTACTTTAACTGGTATGTGTGGAAAACTACATTCTGTTTTTTGAGCAACTTCACAAGGTTTTAATACTGCTCCCTTTCCTTGAGCATAATTCTGACCTGGCCGTTCATGTCCGACTTATAAGTGTAGGAACCCTTCTTTACAGCTTCCTAAATCGAAGACAACATACCTTCAATGTCGTTCACTTCATCCAGGAAAATTGGTGGCGGCTTCGAGGTCACTGTAATAGGCTCATCTTCCTCCAACGTCTCATTATCAGGCTCAAGATTTTGACCCAGCAGTTCAAAACGATTAGAATTAGAGTTTGAGTTATGAAGTTTCCAGGCTACATTTTTTACACCTGCAGGCCTCGGTAACTTACTTTTTCAGTCAATTTCGTGAGATTCACTTTTTCGCTTGACAGTCGACTGCCAAGGAGCCGGGGGTGCCCCAGAACCATCACAGACACTCATGTTTGTGCCTGTAGTCTATAATTGTTTTTACGACTCGGACCGTTAGTTTTTCTTTTGCTAATGCACAAAACAGAAGCAGCGAGAATAGAAACACGCGATCAACTCAACCAATCAGCGCGTAGTAAACAAACAAGTAGAAGTAACAGTAAAAATAAAACAGTAAACACGTGTACACAGCGAAAACTTAATCAGAAATTCTCCGTAGGCACGTCTGCACATAAGAAGTGTTTGATCGCGACTGATTCAACAATACATGAATTATTGTTTACCATTATTAAAGGGTACGGCAACGATATCTCTAAATAAAAACTGCAAGAAGTATGTAATGTAAACAAAAACTGTAAGAGTGATGGTATATAGAATGTTTTGATGTAGGAAAAGCAAGACCATCTTGTTTTTGGTCGATGTTTTATTTCAATTTAGTCTCATTTCGTGCACGAAAGTACGTGGGAAGCCAGTGTGTGAGCAAATTCGAGCCTTTATTATTGAAAAATTCAATTTGGGCAACAGCTATGGCGGAATATCAAAGTATCATAAGTTATCCAAGTCTACAGTGCGAAATATAGTGCAAAGCTATAAAAAGAATGGCAATATTCTCAATAATACAGCCAAGAGAGGTCGAATCTCAAAAATTAATCCACGTGAAAAAAGAGTTTTGGATTCTGGATCTGTTGGATTTTCTAAGGACTTATTGACCCACCCTCGTATATTTTCAATTTTTTTATATGAAATATGTGCATGTTTTAATATCAAATTAATGGTAATTAAATAACCTTTCCAAAAAGTACAAACTTGTGTGGAATTATTGCTTAGACATAAATAGAAACTATTGAAACTTGAACTATTAAGTTGCCCTGGGGGCAGTTCCCAAGAACGTCCGGTAGAACTCTCAAAGCCAAAGGAGAATAAATGGCAAGTGGCAAAAAATCGAAAGAACCGGGAATCATCACTAAACCATCGGAATTATCCTACGAGGACATCCTCAAGGAAATGAAAGGGAAACCTGAGCTTCAAAAGGTTGGTGACAGCGTTAGCAGGATACGCAGGACTGCTAAAGGTGAAATCCTACTTCAACTCTCCAAGAAGGGTAGTACAATGACGGAAACCCTAAAGGACGAGATATAGGTAGCACTGCAGAGGTGCAGTGCAACGGTGAGAGCTCTCTCCCAACTAGCAGTTATTGACTGCCGGGATCTTGATGAAGGCACAGAAGCTGAGGACTTGATAGCGGCCATCATCAAACAATTCCCTCTCATTCAGGCCACCAGTGTTAACATTAAGGCAATGAGGCTTGCAAGGGATTGCACAAAGACAGCAATAATAAGCCTACCAGTGAACCATGCGGAATTCATGCTAAAAGCGGGATCTCTTAAAGTGGGTTGGGTTCGATGTCGCTTGAGGCTGCACAACAAGGTGCTTCAAGTGTTTAGAGTACGGTCACATGGCAAGAGCATGTAAAAGCAGTGTCGACCGTTCAAAGCTATGCCTTAGGTGCAGAGCAGAAGGACACATCGCAAAGACCAGCCAGGAGAAAGCTAAATGCGTTCTCTGCTCGGTTGGAAATAACTCACATATGTCTGGGAGTTATAAGTGTGAAGCTTTTAAGAAGGCCTTGCGGGATCTGAAAGCTGAAGTATGTAAGTGCCTTCAACTAAATCTAAACCGATGCAGTGCGGCTCAGGATCTCCTCTCTCAAACAGCCATAGATATGAGAGCAGATGTCCTACTTGTTAGTGAGTTCTATAGGGCAAAGGACAATGCTAACATATGGACGCAGGATGCCGGTGGGAAAGCGGCTATCTGGATCCAAGGCGATACTGCCTTCGAACAGAGAGATCCTTGCCCGCTTTAATGCTTGGACAGTGGAATGGGGTTGCAATAACACCAATAGGCGTGGAAGTGCTAGATATAGAATAGAGGCCTTTGCTTCTCTAGACGTGGTCCTACTCAACCGAAATAATGCCATCACATTTGACAACGGAAGAGGTAGCTCGGCAATCGACATTACATTCGGTAGTACCTCGATTGCAAGTGTGATCAAATGAGAAGTTGCAAGTGCCTATACCCATAGTGACCACCTTGCAATACAGTTTTGCATTACCCCGCCGGTTCGGTTCACAATGCCAAGATTGCGGTAATGGGTGAACGTCGCCTGGAAGACTAGGAAGATGGACAAAGAAACCTTGGACCTGTTCATCTCCTAGTTAGAGATGGCGACTGAAAGTGCAAGTCACCAATCCCGGGGACTTATGCAAGGCCTATCAAGGATATGTGATGCCTCCATACCTAGGAAAGCAAGAAGCAATGGCAGAAAACCCAACTTCTGGTGGTCGGATGAGATTGCAGAACTCCACTTGCAGTGCCTCCATCTTAGTAGAAGATTCAACGCAGCAGAAGAAGAACTCTGACTCCCGCGAAACCCTTCTACTCCACGAAGAATTCAGGCAAAAAAAGTCTCAACTCAGTATAGAGATTTGTAAGAGCAAACAGGATGCCTTTCGCAGACTGCTAGGGGAAGTGGATCATAATCCCTGGGGCAGTGCATATAAAATTATAATGCGCAGATACAAGGGCCTGTCTAACATCCCTTTTTCCGTTGCTCTTATGGATAAAACAGTTGCCAGCCTCTTCCCGACAAGGGGATTGTTGAGGATACTTTGACCACTTGTGGTTGTAGAGGAAGATATACCTCCCGTCAGCAGATCGGAACTACAAGCTGCATCAAAAAGGGCTAAGATGAACAAGTCGCCAGGTTTGGATGGCATCCCTAATGTTGTTCTCAAAATAGTCATGGCCGCGAAACCACACGTGTTCTGTGAGGTTTTCACAATATGCTTAAAAGAAGGTCACTTACCCAAATGCTGAAGGAGGCCCTAAATGGCACATGGTGGCTAGGCGGCAGCAAAAATTACTGTGCAATTGTCACACTTGATGTGAAAAATGCAATTAACTCTGCAGATTGAAGCTGTATTGTTAATGCGCTAGCTTCACTGGAGATACCCAGCTGCCTGATTCGGATGATAGTGTCTTATTTCAGTGACAGAACACTTATCTGTGATACAGAAGAAGGCACTTATTCATATCAGATAACTGGTGGTGTCCCACAAGGTTCCGAACTGGGCCCATTACTGTGGAATGCCATGTACGATGGCATCCTGCGGATTACTAAGCCCAGTGGTGTGGAGATAGTTGGGTATGCTGATGACGTAGCTATCGTCGTAGTAGCAAAGACGCTAAGTGAGGTCGCATCAAAAGTCGAGAGAACTGTTGCAGCTGCAAGAAGTTGGCTTAGGCAGAACCATCTATGCTTGGCGGAGCATAAAACCGAGCTAGTACTCATGAGCTCCAGGAACAGGACAGGTTGAAAAACTGTCAGTGAGGATCGGGAACCACATAATTGAATCGAGGCCTTATATCAAGTACCTGGGTGTACTTCTGGACCACCGCCTGTGTTTCAAGTTCCATCTAATCGAGTCAGCCAAAAAAGCAGCTGCCACAACACAAAAGTTGGCAAGGATTCTCCCAAACCTAGGTGGACCCAGACAGCATATACGGGTTTTACTAGGTTCGGTGAGTAAATCTGTACTGCTTTATGCGGCTCCGATTTGGGCTGGAGCTCTCGCAACTAGGTCATACTTGCGAGGAATAAAGAGTGCACACAGAGTTGCGAACCTGAGGATCTGTAGAGCCTATCGGACAGTTGTAGATGATGCGGCGGGCGAAATTGCAGGTAGACTTCCGATTGATTTGGAAGCCCTGGCTGCAAGGGATATATACCTTGCCCGAGCAACTTCCCATAGGAATAGTCGTTTGGAGATCAGAAGTAGGGACCTAAACAAATGGCAGCACAGGTGGAGATATGCAGAACCACGAAGGATTCATCACCTTGTCCTCAATATAGCGGATTGGCTAAAGAGGAGCGGTGGAGACGTTAGTTTCGAATTTACCCAATTCGCTACTGGTCACGGGTGCTTCGGGCAGTATTTGCACAGATTTGGGCTAGCCGAGAATCCATATTGCGGCCTCTGCCTGAACATCGTAGAAGACCCAGAGCACCTCTCTCATGAGTGCCCTCGGTTTGAAGCTCAGCGATGCAGGATGTATGACCGCCTTGGATCTCCATGCAATTCGCAGGAGATCGTAAGGCGTATGATGTTTTCCTCGGAAGAGTGGGCGTTTTTCGCTACCGAAATAGCGACCATCATTCGTGAGGCTCGAATGTACGAGCGTTTAATGGCGCCCAAATAAGGGCAATTTTTCCCCTCCCAACGATGTAATGCTTTGGTAGTTCCGTAGGGATTAAAGGGTCTCGAGGCGATAGGGGGCTTTTTAGTCGGTAGAAATCCGACATAACTCGTGGCACGGGCCATGAGTATCTTTTTGAAGATTTTCTCCTCCTTGTTTCGCATAACAAAAAGAAAAACAAAAAAAAAAAAAAAATAAGATGGAAAAGTGCTGAATGTGTTATGGGGAACAATGTTGCCCTTTATGTGGAACAACGCCAACACAATTTTTAACGGAAAAGCAAAATTTTTGCAAATTAAAACCGGGATCTGTTCAATATTGTGTAAGTCCATTGTACGCATGGATACGACTTTTCGAACACGTTTTGAATGTATCATCTATGTATCATATAAATTAACTAATAGACTTTTAATTTTTGTTTTTAAGTGTTTATTAAAGCAGCACTATGTGTTTTCTTGTTGCCGGTTACACTTCAATTCACCAACTTAACTCTAGCTTAACATACCTATTCTTACGCTAGGACAACCGTTTTAGAAAAAATCAGGTGATGCGTTGTCAGTCTCCTATTGGCTACTCGTAATGGACGGACAACGGAAGAAATAAAATAAGATAACTAAACGGACAAAGTAGAATAAGTTAATTATCATACGGACAACAGACCACCAGGTATGGTGACTCTATATTATTAATCCTTAGCTCCTTCCCACTTAAATCCAATCGTCCCCGACTGGTTCAGACAGCGTTTTAACCTAAAGGTGTCTTAGCGGTTATAACCTTTGAAAGATTACATTGTGCGACAAAAAAAAAAAACAATAAAGAGAGCGAAAAAATGATACTTTTCAATCAAAAATCATACTTTTTTTTATTATTATGAATTTTATAAAAAAAAATATTGATATAATTATACATATAAGTATCTGTTATTAATCTTAGTACGTCAGGAATGCAGGACTACAGACTTTAAAAGCTCCAAAGCACAATATACAAAAATAAAACTAATAAACAGTAATCTAACCTGTAACATAAAAGACGGGAGTGCGGCAGTATGTAATTTTATTTCTCAGGTGCGGAATCACATATTTTTAATGCCCAGACTGTTAAGTGGCTCATTTCTTCAATTTATTATTTTTGCCTGACGTTCTTAGATTAAAAACAGATACTTGTATGTGTAATTATATTACTATTTTTTTTTATAAAATTCATAAAAATGAAAAATAAGTATGATTTTTGATTGATAAGTACAATTTTTTCGCTCTCTTTATTGATTTAATTTATCATAACTTTCGTGTTAGAAGAAACCCGTTTCGTGTTCAGCATGCCCAAAGTAACAAACAATAGGTGTTTTCATTAATGTTACATATATATTTTTTTTTGGTCGCACAGTGTTATTAACTTTATTCATTGTTTGATTACTCAGTTATGTGTGCTTTAAATATTTTTTTTCTTGAATATTTTCTTTAAGTTTTTCGTTAGTATTTTACTATTTTAGATATGGATTTTTTACTATTCTAAAGAATGATTTCTCATTAAGCAGCACTGTGTGCTTTACAAATTTTTTATGTTTTGAATATTTTCTTAAGGTTTTGCATTAATATTTTAATATATTACAAATGGACTTTTTAACACTCTTGGGAATGATTCCACATTACGCAGCACTATGTGCTTTAAATTTTGCATTTAAATGCCTTGAAATGAAGTACTAGTTAATTTCTAATGTTGCTCTTGAGGACTACTCTTCCTGACCTCATTATAATTACTGTATCCTTGTTTTCTTTGACTATTTCTTCTTTGTAAAGTTCTGAAAGTTTTGTACCAAGTCTTTTGTTTTTCTTGACAAAAATTTTGTCTCCCGGTTGGTAGGTCTTTATCTCTTCCCTTGTTTTATTATGGTATCTATATCTTGATTTTGTTTGGCTATTAGCCTATCATAGTTACTCATCCAAGTTTTTTCATAATCTTGTGGACCAAATGTGACCGTTCTGCCAAAAAAACAAATCTGCTGGTCTCTTCCCTGTTATAGAGTGGATGGAGGGGTTCTATTCACTAATTGTATATTCTACACAGAGAGAAAAACGCCGGTCTAAGAACAGCAAGCATGGTATTTAATTATAGAACACTCCAAATTGAGTTGCATTTGGTGTAAATGTGTGAAATTCGAGAGCAAGTTAACTTGAATAAGAACAAATAAACATGAATTGAGAACAATGTGAGCTTATCTCACAGATGTTAGAAAAAGATAGCGAAAATGTTGTCATTGCAAGTGAAATGTGCTTACTTCAACCACGTAAATCTTGAATTAAGTTTGTCTTGTTACGTTTTTCATAACCCTATGGACTTACTTTAACAACAAGGAATCTTACTTTAAGTACGTTTTCTGTTCATTATGACACCATGCGGTCTTGTTTTAAGACCAAAGCAACTTAAAGTGTGACCATTTTGTTCTCAAATCAAGAACGGATTGTGCTTCGGGGTCTGAAAAGTAGGACGGAATGTCCTGGATGGGAAGGTATAGGTGTGTGCCCTAATTTTCGTTTGTTTGGATGCCTATCGTACTTATTTTCTTTGAAAATTTTACAGTTCTTTACAATCTGTCTAATACTACGTTTATAAGATGCCCGGAACGGTTTGCACTTAGGTCAGCCTGTCTCAGAACAGTTTTTGTTTAGTTATTTATGCGTGCGACGGTTTGCGCTCTTGTTAAAAACGTATATATATTTTTTAAAGTTGCCATATGCATAAAATATGATGTACCTTACCTCTCAAATTACGGTTTTTTTAAAATTGCATTGTACACGAAAGTTCAATGTAACATGCATATTGTGATTTGTAATAACATTTTGCAATGATTTTTAAATCTTTAATTCACAAAATCATTGAGAAAATGATAATAAAGGAAAATAACTGCACCATATGGCAACACTGCACAAACCAATATTTTGCGAACAGCTGATTTTCAACACGTCTGCAATAAGCTTTGCATTTATAAGACACATAAATACGGTTCGTGAAAATAACGACGGGTTTGAAATGTGCGCTTGTTGAAGTCGATTCGCGTGTTAAAACTGAACTGAAAATCTATTTATGCATGTGTGCCGACCTAAGTGCAAACCGTTTCAGGCGTCTTATAAACGGGATATAACTTTCCTTGCCATTGCTGGGAAGTAATAAAGTTCCAAAATCTGTTCCTTATTCTTTCTTTCGTTTCTATTGTGAGTTTATATTATTATAGCTTTCTGCTCATCCTCATTTACTATATCGTCAACACTACCGGAGTGAATCTTACTTTAAAATTAGACAGGTGAGAGGCGTAAATTTGTTGAATCTTGAGCATTATGGCTTCCAGGGTTTTGATGCAATTAACCCTTAAAAGATTTAAATATTGTTTGAGCTGTTGTATGAGTTTTCCTCCCGTAAAATTAGGTTCTATTATAATATGCCTCTTATGAGTGGGGAAAACTTTTTTTGATTTGGCGTCTGCCCTATCTGTAGAAATATCTGATTCTTATAAATATGTATGGGTGATTCAGTAGAGTGTATCAAATTCTCTGGAGAGCTATCGCTACTATGAAGTGTGGCTGTGATTATACTCTTCCAATTGAGCCTTCCAACTCTTCATTTTTGCGTTTGTGTTTTTTTTGCTAAACGCAAAATTTAACGGTTGATGATCAGTGAATATCCTAACCTTTTTCGATCCATTTAGGAAACAACGTAATGATCGTAAAGCCCAAATTATCGCTAGCATTTATTTTTCATTTGCTGCATAATGTTTTTCTGCTTGACTTAATGTTCTTGAAAGAAACGAAACTGGTCGTCCCTCCTGAGATTGGACCGCACCAAGGGCGTAATTTAAAGCATCTGTAATTATCTCGAATGGTTTTTCAAAATTTGGATAATGCAGCATTATATCTTCCGATATAAGACAATTCTTAAGTTGTTTAAACATCTCTACTTGTTGCTCGTTCAGAGTTAGAATAGTTTTCTTTGAAACATTTCTTGGAATACGACCCAGATCTCCTTGTAAAATTTCTGTCAATGATTTTGATATCTCAGCGTAACCCCGAATGAATTTTGCGATAGTGACCCGTAGTCAGGAACGTAAGTCATGCACTGTTTTAGGCAGTGGGAAGTTGGCAATTGCTTCTATTTTACATGGGTTGGTCCGAACACCATTTTCACTAATAATTAATCCAAGGAAATCTATCTCTTGCTTTACAACTTCGCATTTATCTAGTTGTACCTTTAAATTCGCCTTCTCAAGAGTATTGAAGATAATTTTAAAATTTTTGATATGTTCTTCCTTTGTTTTCGCAAAGATAATTATGTCGTCAATATAAACATAACATCTGATGCCAATGTGTTCACGCAAAATATCGTCTAATGCTCTCTGAAAGATTGCTAGAGCGTTCCTAAGCCCGAATGGAAGTCGTGTAAACTCGTATTTGCCATTGTTTACAGAAAGGGTTGTTTTTCTGCTTCGTCAAATGCGATCTGATGGAATCAACTTTTCAAATCGACCGTAGAGAAATAATTATTAGAACCAAGATTAGCCAAAATTGTGTTTATGTCTGGAATGGGGTACTTGTCGGGTATAGTTTCTTCATTTAGTTTCCTAATCAATATCCATACGAAATTTCTTTATTCCCGAGGCAGCTTCCTTCTTCGGTACGACACATACTGGAGAACTGTACGGTGATGATCTAATGATGCCATCGCGAAGAAGCTCTTCGACTTTTTTATCGATTTCTGCCTTGAGTGCCATGGGGATATGGATATGGATGCGACTTCGAGTATATTGGTCGTTCACTCTTTTTACGTATTTCTGCTTTAACGTTAAAAGTGTTGGGTAATTTTTTATAATGCTTCTAAATTCTTCCTCTTCTTCACGTGTGAGGTGATCAAGGTGTAACTGAATGTGAGAAACTGATTCCATTTCTAATTGCTTCAAAGGGTAACGATATTTGTCTAGGAGAGTAGAATGACATTCTTCTGTATAAATTATTGCATTTAAATTTTTTAGATTGTCATTTCCTATAATTCCATCAAATGTTTTTAAACCTGGCAATAAGTAAAATTTTTGTTTCCCTATGGCTGAATCATATATTTCGAACAATGCATGGTGTGTAATTAAAACATTTCCTCTTACCGAATGAGCTAAGAAAGGTTTTTCGTTCAGAATTGGTTTCTTTATTAGATGCTTGACTACATAATTTTTGTTTGAACCTGTGTCTAACAGGAATTTCAATTTGCGACCATTTCTCATGGTGAACGAGAAATACGGTAAAGGGGAAGAGTTTAATCTAAAAAATTGATATTATCCATATCATTGTCTATTTCTATGGATGAAGCTACCATAGTCTTATACTCAGATATTTGATCAACATTATCGTTTGAATTTATTAGGTCACTATCGTAATTTTGATTATTCCCCGTCATATAAATTCGTTGATTCTTTTTGGGCGGTTGTATTTGTTGCGAAAGAGGTCTTTTGTTATGATTGTTACTTGTTGTAAATTCTTGTGGTGGTATGAAATCTGGTTTTTGAAATTGTGGTCAATAACTTTGAGATTGTTGGAATGGTGGGCGATAAGTTTGTGTTTGTTGGAATTGTGGTCGATAATTTTGTGATTGTTGGAATGGTGGCCGATAAGTTTGCGTTTGTTGGAATGGTGGCCTATTTTGGTAATTGATCTGTCCTGTTTGCATAGATTGATCAACGTCCATTGGTACTGGTTTAGATGTAGGAAATGTTCTGTTATTTGTTTTTGGAAATGAGTTGTGAGGGAGGTAAGCGAGTTCGAGAACGAGGTTGTGAACGTTGGTTATATTGTTGATGTGAGGATGTTTGATTTGTTGAACTACGGCCTACGTTATGGGCGTGATTGGTTCTACAGCTCATGTTACTCAATTTCAAGCACATGTGCAATGCTGGTCGGTTATTTTACACTAAGAAGACTCGATAAATTACCGTTTAAACCCCTTACGAAGGTATCAAGATGTAGTCATTGCCATCAATGCCTCCTCTCCTAAGTCCATGCAGTCTATCTTATCCAAAATAAGAGACAGGTATTGAAATACTTGTTGATAAAAATATTCTACCCTGTTACCCCTCTGGGCAAGGGTTGTCATTTGATATTCAAGAGTTCCGACATTTCTCTTGTTCTAGTAATGTAACATGAGGCATTTCTTGATCTTGCTCCAGTTCAGTGGAGTACGATAAGCCTCAAGTGCAGCATCGGTTTCTCCGATTATTATATTACGAATCGTGTGTAGAATAGCAAAGTATTTGAGAGTGGTTTTCCTTTCACCTTACATTAAGAGTTCTCTATCTTCTGTCTTTCTCCAAGAGCTAAACTCTCTTGGCTTCCCTAAAAGTTCCCTTAAACATTTTACCACATCCGGTATCTTCTCTGATTCCTCTAAGTTTTTACTAAAGTCTATTGGAATATCTATTTCCATTTTAACAGTTGGGTTTAATATGGCAAGAACTGATTCTGATATTAAACTATTAAGTTCTTTTTTTTGGTTAGCAGTGAAGGCTGAAAAATTTGATGTGTTAATGCCCAAATTTAGTTTGGCTAAGGTTGCCGTTACTTGTCCCTCTTGACTCATAATGATTAATGAATAATAACAAAGAATAATAAATATAATAAGAAATATTAATTTGTAATAATTTTAAATAATTTCGTAAATTTTTGATTCATATGCTTGAGTAAATTAAAGAATTCATTATTTGCACGATAAAAAAAATAATGATAGATATTAGTTTGTAGCAATAGTAATGATTTGATTAATTTATAATTCATGTGTTATAGTACTGATAAGTATTGATTTGTAATAATTATTATTTATTTAATATTTTGATAAAATTGTAATTCATGTGTTTTTTACTGAAAGATTCTTAATTTGCAATTAGTAGTTAAATTAAATAATTTGATAAAAATTCATATATTTTTACTTCAAGATTATTAATTTGTAATACTGATTTTAAATATGATAAATTTGTTATTGATTTATTGAATAATGTTTATTTGTAAATAGTTTGATAAGTTTCTTATTTCATGTGTTTTACTTATCTCTTCTTTGTTTGATGTTGTTTACTAGTGATGATGATGTTAGCGATGCTGCTGCTGATGCCACTGCTTGTGTTTATGCTAATGCTCTGGTTGTATGCTCTGTTCAAATATGAACACCACAATAAGAATAGAACTACTTACACTGTTTAATTATTAAAACCACATAAGAAATAATCTACGCAAATAATGTTACACAAACTCTTATGAACACACAATGTATTTAACGACTATATGTAAAATAATAATGTGTAAGTTGAGATAGTCCTAAGCGATATACCGAAATATGTAAAATAATTTATGATCATGGTCTGTGTCGTAGGTGAAAATAGTGATAAGACTAGATTAAGAACATCATGTTAGTATATAAGGAAACTATGAAATAATAAAGATCAGGTCTGATTCTGAATTCACACAGAACATTTGGGTTTATCATCCCATTCGTTCATTAGTCTTTCCAACAGTCCTACCGTTTTCTCCCACCAGTGGTAAGAAACGTAGGAAATAGAACCAGTAACCAGTGGATCTATATATAGACCATTTAGGTTAAAAAAAAAATCATTCTGTCGTTTTCCCTCAACAAGGGTAAGAAGCGCAGAATTTAAAATAAGCACCTCAGAGTTGTATGAAGTGCAAAGGCACCTGCAACTGAAGGTAGCAAAATAAATTAACTCCCGTTCTCCCCCACCAGTGGTAAGAGATAGAGTATAAAAAAATAATAATAAATAATTAAAGTGTTACGAGGCCTAAACCTCGAAAAAAGTGAAAAAAAAACAAACAAAAAATTTATAAACGTAAAAAAAAACAGAAAGAAGGCTATCATTGGCTATGCCAAAGATGTAATACTCTTCACGCTCCTCCGGGCTGCATCCAACTTTCCTTTCTTAGCATCACATCAGTTTGATTGGCAATTTTATTGTACATTTATTCTTTAAAAGTTTGCCATTTAATTTGAGTTTGTATGTGAGGTACCCCTCCTGGTAACCATAGAATCATGAAATTTATATGGTTCATGAATATAGATCAGAAACTTATAGGGTCAAAATTTCAGTTCAATACCTGTTGTGACAAAAGTGAAGTCAAAGATGAGCCAATGGTTGGCTGTGGGGCGTTACTAGTACAAGACACAATAACACAATCACTGGCAGAAAGTTTTGTTTAAATAAGTTTATTAACACAAGTTTGGCAAATAACAAAAGTATAACAATGTGTTGCGATCGTTAATTAGTAACACGTTGTTGCTCACTCAGAGGTTTTTTCCAAGTGATTTGTCGTCAGCCAACCAGACCTAGGATCATGAAATTTACACTATTGATGGCCATAGATTACAAACTTATAGTGTTTAAATTTCAGTTAGATACGTCAAAAAACAAAAAACTTTTTCTAATAAAAAAACTGAGGGACTAGTTTGCATACATACAAATAGACAGGCGGACATGGCTAAATCAACTCGTCTCATCGAGCTGATCTCAAATATATTATATGTATATATATATATTATGTGGTCTGCGATGTCTCCTTCTGTGTGTTACAAACTTCATGACAAACTTATAATACTATTCACTCCCGTGAAGAGTATAAACACGGTCACTAGAGCACGAATCGCTCTAGGCAGCGGTAGCACGGCAGCAGCAGCATCAACGAGTCATCGTGTGTCAACATCTACAATAGCATCAACAAGTCATCGCGTGTGTCAACAGCAGTAAAAGCATCCTCATCATCGTGTGTGTCAACAGCAGCAGCAGCATAATCCACATACTATTGTATCAACAGCAGCAGCAACATCCACATCATCATCTACCAACAACAAGCAGTCAACACCATCAATACCCTGCTAAAGGTGAGAAACAGTAAGCACTTTCATTGCGGTGGAAGCTTGGTGCCATTTTAGATTATTTTTTTTTCTGAGCACTTTGCGTTATCAAGCTTGGTGCTTTTTTAAAAACAAGCATGTATGTAAAACGCACTTGTTTAAAAAGAACTAAAATTTTTAAAAAGAAAAAAATTAATTAAAAACACACATTTGTTTAATATCAATTAAAATTTTAAATTAGGTCAACTTTAAAAGAGAAATAATAAAGATAAAATGTTGTCAGAAGTAACATTAGCACTTCTAAAGAAGCAAGCCGAGATAGTGTTCCTAGTTAGGGAAATTGAGGCCAAATAGCCAAAATCCAGAGAGGTGTTGACTAGAGTGGAGGAATTGAAAAGCAAATTTTCCGCAAATCATGGCCAATTGATAAAAATTGGAGCAATCGATCACGATTACTTTAATTTAAAACAATATGACTTAATAATGAAGGTATTTGCGAAGACTATAGGAAGCAGTCATGATTCGGTAAGAGATCCCCGTACGGTAGATGAAGCTCCCATAGCTCTAGGGGGTAGTAAGGATACTATTCCTATATCTGAAAAGAAACCCTTTCACGTAGAAAAAGGGACAACAAGCACAGTAGTCAGAAAGAAGAAATTGAGGAAATAATTCAAAGAATATTGCCCAGATGAAGGCATATCTTACAGAAACGTCGAAACAAATTGACGAAAAGAAAGTAGAAGGTTTTAAGATGAGGAAAAAGAAAATCTGTCATTTATGGCAGATGCTAGTAGAGTCAACAAGGTGGATTAAGCAACAATCCCAAAGTTCGATAATGAATCACAAAATAAGTGAGTTAGAATTCGACATGGAAAATGTTATAATTACCTTACACGAAGAATTAGATAGAAAACAAAAAGGTAATATAAAAGCGATAATGGTTAAAAAGAAAGCCTTGCCAACGTTACCTAAAATTTAGGTATCTATATTTTGTGGCGATTACAAAGAATGGGACCCATTTCATCAATTGTTTACAGAACTCATTCATTCAAGAGAAAACCTTACTACATCTCATAAATTTAATTACCTGAAATCCTCAATAAAAGGAGAAGCAAGAAATGTACATAGTTGCTCATTTACTTTTGGGTTCAGGTGAAAACTATGAAGCCGCTTGGGCACTGTTGACCAAGATGTACGAAAACAAGAAGAAAAATTTTTTCTGAACAAATGAATCGCTTGATGGAGCTACAAAACTTGAACATAGATTCCACCAAGCAAATGAAAACATTTATTGACACAATAAATGAGTCAATTTATATTATTAAATTGAAGGCAAAATTGTCCGCAGAAGTAGATGTGATTTTCGCTCACATAATTTTGAAAAATTTAATAAAGAAGCTCTGCATTTATATGAGAGACATAGAAAGAGAACCAAAGAAATACAGACGCTTACGGACGTCATGGATTTCTTAGAGCATCGGCTAAATTCCATTTCTTCTTTGCAGGAAGAAAAACATGTTAAGAAATTAACGTATAATGATTCAAACGAGAATTGTCCGACTTGTAAGTTACCTGGGCATAAAATACTCCAGTGTTACAAATTTAATAATATGAGTCCAGTGGAAAGATCTGACTCAGCAAGAAAAATGCACTATTGCTTGAGAAGCCTCAAGCACTTCAGCAGTGAAAGGTTCACGAGTGAAAGTTTATGCTCTCAATGCAATAAACTTCATCAATCAAAGTAGAGAAAAGGTATATTCGTGTAGGACAACTGAACAAGCCTTATTAGCCACAGCTGTAATTCAAGTAAAATCAGTTGATGGAGGGTTTAAAAAGTTGAGAGCATTAATTCACAGTGGTTCACAAAGCACAATTATATCAGAGGAAGCATTACAAATACTCAAATTGCCTAGAACAAGAAATCATACAGAGATTAGCGGAGTCTCGTCTGTTAAATCGTGCATATCAAAGAATAAAGTAAAATTAACAATTAAAACCCTAAACAATAAGAAAAATCATTTAAAAGTTGAGGCAATTGTTCTGCCTAAATTAATTAAGCTCTTCCAGTAAGAACAATAAATGTAGACAAATCGAAATGGCGGAACTATCCATTAGCTGACCCTGACTTCGATAAGCCAGGTCGAGTAGATTTAATTATAGGAGGCGACGTATATAGTTACATCCTAAAAGATGGAATTGTGAAAATAAATGGATTTTAACCTAGAAACACACCGAATTCGGATGGATTGTGTCCGGTTGCACTAAATCCAAGGGAAACAATACAATAGTCGCAACAGCTATTGAAGTAAGACTTAGAAAGATTTTGGGAAATAAAAAAGAAAATAAGGAAGATTTAGAGTGCGAAATATCTGATCAAAATTTTGTAACAACCAAAATAGATTCAACAGGAAGATACAAAGTTACTATTCCGTTTAAAGAGGATAGAGTTCTAGGCGATTCTAAGAACCAAGCAATGGCACGGTTTCTTAATCTAGAGAAAAACTTCAAAGAAATTCGAAAGTTCAATTAAATTCATAACAGAATACATGGATTTAGGCACAAGGTTAAACCAGAAACAGGAGGTAAATTTTATTTGCTTCATCAGGCAGTAATTAGAGATTCAAGCTTAACAACTCAATTACGGGAGTGATGCTTCAGCAAAAATCTCGAATAATAAAAGTCTAAATGATATAATGTGGATCGGACCAAGGATTCAAAAAGATATTTTCGACATAATCGTAAAATGGCAATACGTAGTATCTTCGGATATTGGAAAAATGTACCGACAGATAAATATTGCAAAAAAAGATCAAACATTTTTACATATTCTAGGGAGAAATTCTCCTAACAAAAAAATTAAAAACTACGGTACTAAATCAACCCCATATTTAGCTACCAGAGTGCTAGCAGATAATTGTCAAAATTCGGCAATTAAAGAAATAATTAAGAATGAGTTTTATATGGATACAATTAAAGACTGCCAAAAAATTGTAAGTCAAGTTGTAAAACAATTAAATCCGTAGAAAATGCTGGAAAAAACAGAGTAATAAGCATTGAAGAAAGCGAGTCCGTAAAAACCTTAAGGCTTCAATGGGAACCTTTTAGGGATTAATTTAAATTTAAAGTCAATCGTGACAGTTCTAAAAAAGTACTATCAACACTAGCCAAAATTTATGATCCATTAGGATGGTTGTCCCCAGTTATCATTTTTGGAAAAATGTTCATGCAAAAATTATGGCTGTGGCTTGCAGAAAAGAATTGGGATCAAGAATTATCTCTTAACGACTTTACTTCCGATGCCTTTTTAGCGTCATTAAAAAGATTTGTGGCTAGAAGGGGAAAATGCGCCAACATGTACTCAGACAACGGAACAAACTTTATAGGTGCATCTAGGAAATTAGATGAAGGATTTGTCAAAGCAATAAAACATAATACTATGGTTGCCTCGGATATAGAGAACGAACAAATCCAGTGGCATATCATATAAAGAGAGTAATTTGAGATAGCATTTTGACTTATGAAGAAATGTCAACGTTGTTATGCCAAATCGAAGCAGAATTGAATTCAAGACCTTTATACACTTCAGGGGATGATATAGATGACATTGAAGTACTTACACCCGGGAATTTCTTAATAGGTAGATCAACACTAGATGCAATTGAATCAATGGATGAAAAAGAAAAAATTAATAATTTTTTTAGATGGAAACTAATAAAAAAAATGAAAAGAGATTTCTGGATAAAATTGAAAGATTATCTATACACCCTACAGCAAAGAAAAAAATGGAAAAAAGAGTCTCCCAATATAGAGAAAGGGCAAGTGCTTTTAAAAGATGAAAATTGTCACCCAGCCAGATTGCCATTTTGGAAAATAGAGGAAATTTGGATGGGAAAGGACAACAAAGTTAGAGTTGTAAAAGTAAAAACCCAAGAAACCTCAGTAACAATACCTATTACAAAAATATGTCCGCTAATTGGTATAAAGACAGAGGAAAAAGGTACGGCAACGAAAGTCGAAATCAAACCAAGAAGAGCTTCAGATAGATTCTCTAATCTAGGAACCATAATGGCAATGATAATGCTTGTGTTTTGTTGCCAGGTGTCAAACGCTACTTCCCCAACAAAAGAGAAAAGAAATTATAATATATTATATGAAGGCGTATTTTGAGATGCTTAAAAAAAGCAATGCGTTAATATATAAAATGAGGACTGTTTGTGGGAAACTTCATGAGTTCGAAGATCAGTGCAACCTAGTTCTGGATAATATGCAAAAACAAGTATCCGAACTAGAAATAATGGTCTTAAGAAATGACTCAATGTCATAAATTCAAATATTCATAACTTCTTTAAAAATAATCGTAAATTTATTTTCAAAAATGGGTTTTGAAGCTGAGAATACGCATTATATGATAGAGCTTTGGAAAATTAAAGAAAAAAATTTGATCTCCCATAAAAAATTCCCAAAAGTGGCCAAAGTAGCCATTTTTGGGACAATTTACCTTGAATCACTCAAACACCTGACGTTATGGACCATTTTCGACATCAGATTCGTATTCAGCGCGCAAAAACCTATAGTACCTATAGAATTAGTACCACAGGTTCTTGTAACTGAAAAAAGTTCAAATTTCGCAGGCCTGTGTAATCTATTAATTTTTTTATGGTCACAAAACAACTTAGCTCCTTGATTGATGAATTTGAAGAAATACAAACAGGAGTTATAAGTCTGTTAATTGATATAAATCATGGTAGACTAAAGACAGCCTATCTGAAAATTTGGTGATTCCAGGGAAAAGGCCAGATACTGAGCTTAAAGAAGTTTACACATTACTAACGGCAACAGGTTTCATTGATAGGAAATTAATAATAAATGCAATAATTCCATTATTTGGCAGACATAAATGTAAACTGTATAGAGCAAATCCCGTACCAGTTAAAAGTGACGATTAAATGATAATAGCTCAATTAAGATCAGAATACTTAAATTAAACTTAATGTCAGAATAAACGGCCAGAACTGATGACAAGATATTGGTAGCTCAGCATAATCTCCAGTCAGAGAGCTATGAAATAATATCATTGAATATAGGGGATGTTAGTACAATCCCATAAATAGTCTGGGACCCATTAAAACTGTCACCTATCAATCATACCGTTGAAATCAAAAGACTGACAAATGAAACCAGATATTTAAAAGAAGTCATATTGGTTTAAATTTTCACCATATTTCCGGGCATGCTTCTTTAGGAGTAGCATTAATAATCATTGTAATTTTGATTGCATACACCATTCGGAAATTAATGATAAGACAACTGCAGGCCATAACATTTGCCGGCCCTTTGCAAAATGTCCAATATGAACACCACAATAAGAATAAAACTACTTACACTGTTTAAGTATAAATACCACATAAGAAATAATAATAATCTACACAAAGAATACTACACACACTCATATAAACACACAATGTATTTAACGACTATGTGTAAAATACATACATAATTTACAACTACCCAGTTGACCAAAACATCCGTAAGTGGTATTACTTATGAGAGTTAAGTGGGTCCTGAGCGGGTAAAAAACTGGTTTTGCATCCGAAAATGGTACGTAAAGTAATCATCTGTCGCTCAGTTTGCGGCAGCAAAACCTATCGTTTACGGCCCTGGGAAACGGGCCGTTAATGGATCCGTTTTCGGTAAGCCAATGGAACCGTTTTCGGCCCGCTAGTGAAACCGTTTTCGGCCCTTCAATTAAATCGTTTTCGGGCCGCAAGTAATGTCATTTAATTAAAAGAACTATTTACAATGAGCACAATTTATTTATAATAATAATTTATAACTATTTCACATAGTAGACAATAGTAATAATATAAATATTTACAAATTAGAAAAAATAAATATAAGAACGCCTTATCCTTTTAACAAATAAAAAATACGAACTACTCCTTGCTCCTTTTGCCGATGATTTTTTCAGTTCTCGTCATCCTATCTTGAGGATGAAAGAATTAGAAAATATAAAACATCACTTCTGCAATATTGTTACTCTGTTAAATTTTGCCACTTGGAATCAATTTAATTGTGTGAGGAAAACGATGTGTTGTTCAATAAATTAGTAACGTCGATGATTAACATGAAAGAGAATAAAAACATTAAATAAATGCCACTCACTTCACTTTGTTTTCTTTTCTACTTACTTTGTTTTATTACGCCAACAACAAAGAATTTTTGTTTTCACTTCTTTTTCTGCGCACGAGTTATGTATAGTTAGGATAGGTAATATACTTTTCGACTTAATAATTTAAATGTCTTTCCATCCCTGTTTATCCTAATCATCTAAATTGCTTTTCCCTCCTTGTTTCGTTAAAAGCTTTAGAATTAAGTTGAACTTTTGTTAGATGTAAGCGTTATTATTTAAGATTCACTTAGATGTTTGAGGAGTTCAGTATTAAATAAACATTTGTAAAGAATAGATTGGTTTTGTTTCTCTCTCAAGAGTAGAATTTAGAAACCATAATTGGCGCATTCTACGGCTTTATCTTCTGTAGAAGATAAGGAAAGAACTTTTTACGGTTGACTAAGGAGATCTAAAGATCCTCCGAACATATAGCATATATTAATAAACGAAGAAACAGACATTAATTAAGTGAAAATTTTTTTTATTTTTTTAAAAAGTAGTGCAATGCAAAGTTCTTAAGGACAATACAAAAAAAAAAAAAAACAACAAAGAAACTGCAGTAAAATGACAAAAAAAAATAATAATAATAATAATAAACTAAGAAACATACATTACTTAAAGTGAAAAATTTAAAAAAAATACAGTGCAATGAACAGTGCGTACAGATAAAAGGAAAAAACAAAGAAACTAAGAAACAAACAGTAAAGTGAAAAAAAAAGAAGAAAGAAAAAAAAATTAAAAACTGTAATGCAGTGCAGTGGGACAGCGAAAGGAAAAACATAAAAACAAAGAAACTAAGAAACGGACAGAACAGAAAAAAAAAAAAAAAAAAACGGTAATACTATATACATAACCGAATAAAAAAAAATAACTGAATAAAAGTATAACTGCATAAAAGTATAACTGAGTAAAAGTATAACTGAATAAAAGTATAACCGAATAAAAGCATAACTGAATAAAAGAAACTGTATCCAAACACTGAATATTAAAGAAAAAAACAAAAAAACAAAAAAAAACAAAAAAGAAACTTACATTTCCTGAAGTGAGATTATCATTATTAAAACACAACAGTGCAAATGAAAGAACAAATCACAAGTTAAGTACGTTGGAAAACTGAGTTACTTGTATCGTAACAAAATAATAAAAATAAAATAAAAAAAAAATTAATAAAAAGTAAACATTAAGAATCAATAGTTTGAGATTACCAATCATAACAACAATCATGGAAGATCTTTTTGAAAAGATTCAATGCTTGGAATTGGCTCTTCAAGAACAAAACCGTCAACTTGCTGAACAAACTAGAGAGAATGCGCAGCTTCAAAAACAAGTGAATGATCAACAACAATTAATTAACGAGCAACAACGGCCAATTTATGAACAACTACAACTAACCAATGAACAACAACAGCCAACTAATGAACAACAATTTCATTTCCTAACTCCAAAAGACATTTTGGAGCAATTCCGTCGATTAAAGCCACTCGACAAAAATCATTACCCATTTGACTTTTATGAAGTCGGTGGACGCTCACCATCGCCCGACGTGGACAGAATAATGGGCTTTTACAATTCGGTCTCCAGATAGTTATAAACGAGAAAATCCAAGGTGATGCTGGACGTTGTGCCAGGGAGCTTGGTGACGATGCGACGTGGGATCAGATTAGAGATAAGTTATTAAAATATTTGCAACCTCGTAAAACTTATGCAGAAATCTATAATTTTTGTAGAAATTGTAAAATTAATAATTTAGTCGAATTGTTTAACGTTTTCGAGAAAGCTAGGTTTGAAATAAATGAGTTGTATGAATTTGACTGTTAAAAGACCAACAATATAAGCCAGAATGTGTGGACCGTGACCTGGTTGATATTTCTTATTGAAAAAATAGATGGGCAAGTTAGGGCTCACATCGCAGACAATGAATCACTAAACAGCATTGTTATGAAATACACTAGGCTTAAACTTTTAGACGATCGGAGATGCATAGACTATAGACATAGGAAAGCTGTTACAAGTCAGAAGAATTTATTAAATAAAAATACCGAATTTGTTCACTCAAACACAGTTCCGAATAGCAATTACAATGCAAACAACAAACAATCATATTTTACAGTTGGAAATAATTCTGTTGCTGAGGGAAACACTTTCACACAAAATCTTAGAAGCGGAAGAACTAAAATGTCACACCAAACTAGTTCTATGAACAATATGCCACAAAAAAATCAATTTTATCCAAGACAGGGTGACTTGCCAACAGAACCTATGGAGATAGAAAATATCCAGCAGAGTGACGAAAATTTTTACAACGAGCCTCACAAAGAACAGGACAACCAATAATTAGAGTAAATATTAATAATGTACAATTGAGGTGTCTCATAGACACAGGATCAACAACCAATGTAATAGGCTCAGATATATTCCCAGTTGGATCGTACAAAACCCTTAAAGATCCAAAATATTACAAAACCATTAACGGTGTGAATAAAATAACAAATAGTTTAGATACAGATATTCCTAGAGAATTCAACACCGAGGGTAGATGACTTGGATGGCTATTAAGCTTGAAAACAAAAATTATGATGCAATTATAGGTCATAATACACTAGTTGCTTTAAAAGCGAACATTAATATTAGGGATGGATATTTGGAAGTGAATGATACTAAAGTATTTTTTCACCACTACCCCTTTGATATTCATAACATTTATGCCATAGAACCCATCAACACTCCTATTATCAATAATTTGAACGTAGATCATATGAACACTGAAAAAAGAAAAAGCATAGTTACCCTCTTACACTGTTACGAGGACCTTTTTTACAAAGATGGCGATAGGCTTACTTTTACTCATAATATTCAACACGAAATCATTACAACAACAAATAACCCCTATATATAGTAAAATTTACCGATATCCGAAGATACATGAAGAGGAAATCGAAGCTCAAATTAATGATATGCTATCTCAGGGCATTATTGTCGAAAGTAATTCTCCATACAACAGTCCTCTTTGGGTTGTTCCCAAAAAGTTGGACAATTCTGGTCGGCAAAAATGGAGAATAGTCATCGATTACAGAAGATTAAACGAGAATACAATTAGTGATAAATTTCCAATCCCCAACATTGATACCATACTTGATAAACTAGGAAGAGCTCAATATTTCTCGACCATAGACTTAGCAAAGGGTTTCCACCAAATTCTTATGAACCCAATGGATAGAAAGAAAACTGCGTTTTCAACTCCATACGGTCATTATGAGTTTGTAAGGATGCCTTTTGGCCTTAAAAACGCACCATCAACATTTCAACGGTTGATGAATGCAGTTCTAAGAAAATATATCAACAAAATTTGTGTAGTTTACCTTGATGATATACTAATCTTCAGTACATCACTACAAGAACATATGGACAGTCTAAAGTTGGTATTTTCTGCTTTACGAAGTGCCGGTCTAAAAATTCAAATAGATAAATGTAATTTCCTTGCAAAAGAAACAAATTACCTCGGACATGTTTTAACGCCTGAAGGTGTGAAACCTAATAGAGAAAAAATTTCAGTCATTCGAAACCTTAAACTTCCGGAAACACAGAAACAAATCAGATCTTTTCTCGGAGCAACAGGGTATTACCGTAAATTTATAAAAGACTACTCTAAAATTGCATTTCCGATGATCCGATATTTAAAAAAGTACAGCAAAGTAAATATCAATGACCCAAACTATATTTCAGCTTTTGAAAAACTCAAAATTATCATCACAGACTATCCTATTTTAAGGTACCCCAATTTTGCTAAGCTATTTAAACTTACGACAGACGCTAGCAACTTTGCACTTGGGGCTGTTCTTTCCTAGGAGGGTCATCCTATATGTTTTGCATCTCGTACTCTCAACGATCACGAAAAAAACTATTCAACGGTAGAAAAGGAACTGCTTGCAATAGTGTGGAGTTGTCAATACTTCCGACCATATCTTTTTGGTAGAGAGTTCCATCTGAGTACTGACCACCAACCTCTAAAATGGTTACAAGTAAAAAATAATGGAAAGAACATAAACCCTCGGCTCCAAAGATGGCTTATTCAACTTGGATAATATGATGCCAAAATAGACTATATTGTAGGTAAAGAAAACAAAATAGCAGATTTTCTAAGTAGAATTGATTGTGATATGAATGAAATTCATGCGGGTAATGAAGAACATAATGACAATAGTGCGGCATTAGCTACAATAGACTCTCAACAAGAAAAAATGTCTGACCATATTCCTATTCTTGACACTGTAGTGAACAGATTTAAAAATCAATTAATTCGTTCGAAATAAAGAAACGGAATCAAAAATGGTTAACGGCAACAAAAGGGTGTATATTGACGAAAATGATTTAACAAATAATATCTGGGATATTTTGAGAAGACATATTCAAAAAGGAATAGTGGCGATCTTTTCGGAACTGGATGAAGATATATATAAAGTTCTTCAACAAAAAATCGTTGAAATTGTAGCTCCTGAGATAAATCTTGTAAAATGCAGGTATTTTGCCTAAGATATTGAAAACGATACTGAAGCTTTTAAATTAATTTCTTTATTCCACGTCAGAGAATCAGGGCATGCTGGCATTGTGTCCAATTATGAAAGTTTAAAATGCAAAATTTACTACCCCAACCTCAAGATTTTAGTAAACAAAGTAATTAATATTTGTGACATATGTTCTGCAGCTAAATATGATCGTAACCCGATTAGAAAGTGTTTTGCTCTCACAGAAACGCCATCTGATATTAATGAAATAATACATATAGACACCTAAGTCAACTGTAAACATGCTTTTGTGATTTTTTTTGACAAGTTTTCCAAACATGCCGTTTGTTTTTATCTTGAAGATAGAACATCTCACACATTAATTGAAAAAATGAGGCTTTACATATCTATTGTTGGTAAAATAAAAAGAATAGTTTGTGATAATGAATTCAATACTATAAATATCAAAGAATTTTGTAAAAGCGAAAATATTGATATTCATTTTTGTAAACCGAACAACCACACTGGCAATTCAGATATTGAAAGACTCAACAACACATTAACAGAAATAGTGAGAACACTAAATTTGATAGAGAAATTACCTATAAAGGAGCAATTGATTAATCCTGTTGACTATTATAATAATACATTTCATTCTACAATTAAAGAAACACCAATAAATGTACACAACAACAAAGTTGATAAACTATTGATTAAAAAACGAATAGAAGCACGAAAACTCGCAATTACTCAAAAAAGAAATGAAAAACGGGGGAATTATGAAGAAGACAGAATTGAGGGATATATTAAAAATTATAAAAGTTTGAGACATAAAAAGCAACCTAAGTTTAGAAAACAGAATTTAACAAATATTCATGAAAATAATATAAAGAGACCTTTTAAATTTTCAAACTGCACGAATCTTTCAAATTTAAATAATAATTAATTTCAATAAATAAATAAATGTAATATATGTAATAATTATTGTAATTTCAAAACAAATAAAAACAAACATATGTGTACGTATATTGTAATCGTGATTCAGGAGTATCACGAAACAAAGGATGGAGGAGTTATGTATAGTTAGGATAGGTAATATACTTTTCGACTTAATAATTTAAATGTCTTTCCATCCCTGTTTATCCTAATCATCTAAATTGCTTTTCCCTCCTTGTTTCGTTAAAAGCTTTAGAATTAAGTTGAACTTTTGTTAGATGTAAGCTTTATTATTTAAGATTCACTTTGATGTTTGAGAAGTTCAGTATTAAATAAACATTTGTAAAGAATAGATTGGTTTTGTTTCTCTCTCAAGAGTAGAATTTAGAAACCATAATTCGCGCGACTGCTGTACTAAATATATACACAATAAAGAAGAATAGCGCGAACGACAGCAAAACAAATACCGAAAATTGTGTGTTTGCGTCGTTTGTCAGTTAAACCGTTGGTTACTCTTTTACTTATTATAGCTATTTATCTATTTATCCGTTTCATGTCCGAAATATTCCCGCGAACGTGAATGTTTCTGAGCATGAAACGGATATTGTTGCGGCGCTGAACTTTTGTTCTTGTGTTGTCGTCTCTTTTGCCTATTTTTTCTCATACATCCGTTTTGTACAGACGAAACACTCATTTCTGAGCCCGTTTCAGATAGTTTCGGCGGAGGTCCACACGACATACGATGCTTGGTCGACTGAGTATGTGTAAATGAACATTTTATGACTATGTGTAAGTTGAGATAGTCCTAAGCGATATCCCAAAATATGTAAAATAATTTATGATCATGCGACATCTAACATCCCAAATCTTGGGTGCGTCCCGTTGGTCTGTGTCGCAGGTCAAAATAGTGATAAGACTAGAATAAGAACGTCATGTTAGTATATAAGGAAGTTATGAAATAATAAAGATCAGGTCAGATTCTGAATTCACACAGAACATTTGGGTTTATCATCCCATTCGTTCAGTTTCTGATGAGGGTGATGATGTTATTGATGCCATTGCTGTGCCACTGTTGTTTCTTCGTTGTTGTCGTTATTTTGTTTGATGTTTTATTTAATATCTTTTGTTATTGAAATTGTTGTTATTAATTTTTTCTTTCCCTTCTTTAAATGTTTTTTTTTTCCCTTTATTGTTGCCACTATTGTTGTTGATGTTGTTAGCACAAGTTTATTTTTTTTTTAAATGTTCTTTAATTTCTTTGTTTTTGCCACTATTGTTGTTGTTGTTGTTAGCACAATTTTGTTTTCTTAATTTATTTGTTGATTTTTTGGAAGCTTATTTTACTTCAGTACCTTCTTCCAACCAAACCGCAATCAATGTTTTTCTTGGAAAAAGTTTTGTAAGTAAATTTCTTTCACCACAAAAGTTAACACAAATTTGTTGCTATGTCCTGGTTTTCACGATGCATCAATGCGACTTTTGTTTGTTGACAAGGGGAAGACGAAAGCGATGAGGTACCCGTGATGCTTGTACTAGCAACTCATTTTCGTTCTGCCGACGTTTTTCGTTGTCTTCTTTCGCGTCTTTCGTATTTGATTACAATTTTTTTGGCTTGTGTAGAGTGAGGATGCATGCACATGCATGCGAAATCGTCGTTCAGCTGACATTTTTCTTTGTCTTCTTTCGCGTCTTGCTAGCGTTGTGATGCAGTTTGCAATCAACGAATGGCATCACCAAAGAAAAGTTGCTAGAAAGATGCATCGTGAAAACCAGGTTTATGCGATCCTGTTGTTCTGGATTCTCTTTTGATTTAAAATGTTTCTTTCTTTCTCAACAATTCTTCTCAATGAATTTGTTCTTTTTTTCTTGGTTTATTGTATTTGTTTAACTTTAAATATTAAATATACAAATAATATTAATATTCAAGTAACACTTCTGTTTGTTTAGTTTTTTTCTTTTTTTTTCCTTAATATTTCATAAACTCCACTTATTTTTTTTTTTGTTTTCTGTTTTTTTGTCAAAGAGTTTTACTCCCATTCGAATTTTCATACTCTTCTCTTTACTTTTACTCTTATTAAAATTAGAATAACCGATAGTCTTTTTTTTCTATTTCACTTTGCTTATTCTTTCTAATTCTTTATTCTTTTGGCTTCTGTTCTTCTTTAACAAATTTGTCTTTGCCCCTCGTTGGATTTATTGCATGCACATTTTTTTCCCTTTTACGAATTTTATTTTGAGAATAGAATTTTATGATGTTAATGTAATTGTTTGTTTGAGATAGTTATTTCACTTATGTTTTTACACTAGAATTTATATTTTTAATTTTATATTGTGTTTTGTGATGTAATCTTTTGTCTTTTACTTACATAAGTATTTATTTAGAATTAAGGTTTTTACATAAGATTTTTATTTATAATTTTATGCTGTTTTTTTGTGATGTATTTTTTTTTTTTTTGTCTTATTTATTCATTTTGTAATGTTCTTTTCCGTTGGGCTGGCCAAGACTGAACCTCCTTTTTATTGGGTTTTTGCCAATTACTAAGGGGCCTCACGAAATTTAGTTCAACCCGCGGTGTATGTTTTATTTATTATTAACAATTTATTTAAATTTTCTTCTTTTGAATTTGTCTTTACATATGTTTTTTTTTTTTTTTTGTTGTGTGAAACAAGGAGGTAAAAATCTTCCAAAGATACCTATGGCCCGTGCCACAAGTTATGTCGGATTCATTAGCCTACCGACTAAAAATCCCCCTATCGCCTCAAGCCCCTTTCAATCCCTACGGCACCGCCGAGGCATTCCTTCGTAGGGAATATATATATATGTTTTGCATGTACTTGTTTGTTAGTGTTTGTCTGTTTTGCGTATTTTAGAATTATCCATTAATATTCACAATCTTTTTTGTGTCTGTGTGATTTAAGTTTTGTAATACTTCTTACTTGTGCATTTTCAAATCTTGTTCAACACTTAATGCATTAATATTTCAACGTTCTATACACTGATATGCTAATGACGCCAAAAATTGAGAACGACACATAACTGTAAAAAATTGGCGCCACCTCTATTTCTTACACCATGGTCTCCTTTTGACTAATCTTGATGCATGGACAACGGAAAAAAATAAAATAAGATAACTAAACGGACAAAGTAGAAGAGGTTAATTATCATACTGACAACAGACAAGGGAAATATTCTCTTTATTGCACCAGGGATGGTGACTCTATATTATTAATCCCTAACTTAAATGACACATAAAAAGACAAAGAATTTATGGCAACACGCAAGCTCAACATTAAAAAGAAATTATTTGATGCAATACGAATTGTTGTTGGCACGCCAAAACAAAATGGAAGCGGTTATTCCAACGAAGGCAAGACGGCTCGCAGGGCGTTCTCAAATATGTAGTTTTTGGCTCTATTTTAAATTTCAATCTCGAAGTTCTTCAACATTTTCCATGAAATTCTGGGACATGGCTCACAAATTATTGGAGCTTCTGTTGTTCCCGTTGGTTCTCTGGTTGAAAATGCTTGAAAAGCTCGTAATAAATTTTATAAAAACCAGAAAGAAGGCCATCATTGGGTATGCCAAAGACTATCCTCCGGGTTGCATCCAACGTTCCTTTCTTAGCATCACTGTATTCTCTCTGTTACAGTTTGATTATCAACAAAGAACACAGTTTGAGTGGCACTTTTATTGTACTTTTGTTCTTTACTAGCGTTCCCAGCGTGCTTTGCTACGCTCCCTACGTGAACAAAGTACGTCATCCTATTTATTTTTAATTGAAATACTTTGGAAAAATCAGACGAAACAAATATTAATATTTACATAATTTGCTGCTAAGTATATTTGACAAAGGTGACTTGATTGATTTTAAAATATGCCTCTCAGATTTGTATACAAACTATTATCCACCAATTTCTCGACAATAGCAAGTCCGATTCGCACCAAACTTTAGTGAAACACTATCAAGACTATGCTAGAGATGCCCTTAAAATTTCATCAAAGTAGGTTCAGCAGTTTCAGAATCTATACGAGACTTACATATATACATACTTCCAATTTTATATATATAGAGAAAATAACTTTGTCATTTAATTTGGGTTTGTATGGGAGGTATCTCTCCTGGTAACCCTAGGATCATGAAATTTACATGGTTGATGAATATGGACCAAAAACTTATAGTGCCAGTTCGATACGTCAAAAAACAAAAAACTTTTTATAATAAGAACATTAATTTAAGTGGGGGTTTGTTTGGAAAGCAACCCCCCTAGTAGTCCGATTCAGCTGATTCCGACAAATCTGCAGCGTATGGAAAAAGAAACCTATGTGAAAAATTTCAGCTCTCTAGCTCAAAAACTGAGGGACTAATTTGCATTCATACAAATGGACAGACGGACATGGCTAAATCAACTCGTTTCATCGAGCTGATCACAAATATATGTACCTTATGGGGTCTGCGTTGTCTCCTTCTGTGTGTTACAAACTTCATGACAAACTTATAATACCATACTCTCCCGTGAAGAGTATAAAGATAGCCGAGGAAAAAAAAGACAATTTAACAAGATAACCGATGTATTTCACAGAGCTCATCAGATCCTTTTATGTCTAGTTTTTGCGTTGCTGAGAGAAATCGGTCTTACAAGGTGAAGGAGCTTCCCAAAGAGGTATTAAGCTTACTGGAACAGCAGAAAATTATGTACAATTGAAATTTGCACAGCGTCACTGATAGTGAAGATGACAGCGATTATGATTAAAACATCAATTCATATTCATAAATAATTTCTTTATTAACAAAATATATTTTTTCGATAATGTTTATTTAATAATAATATAAAGTATAAAAATTATATGACGAACTTTTAATGCTAATCAATAGGTACCTACGGATCTTCCTGTAGGCGGTAGGAGTGGGCGTGGACAGATCGTCCTAAAATTTATCTCTGCTCTTATTTGTGTCATTATAATCAACTATACCGAATTTCAAGTGTCGCAATATTTTTCGAATTTATGACAAAATATCAGCTTTTGGGACCATTGTGGGCTGTGAAAAGAATTACTTGTTTCTTTCCACACTGAGAAGTAAAGTGTTTGAATTTTAATTTACGACTGGTTTTATTCAAACTTTTTTTTTTTTTGCTGTTATATATTACCTTAATCTATTCTTGTGATCGGATTTAAATTATATCCACGTTGATTTTAAGTGAGGCCAAGATAAGACTAATATGTTCTCTATAGCACTGGAGGATAAGCTGAGCTAAGGTGGTCCGAGTGCTTTGAGGAAGTAATCTCTCGCTATCATTAACAGGTCAAGGACGGCCTCTTAGGACAACATTGTTCTGGTGTGACTCAATAGCATTTTCAACTGTCCTCCGATGTAATTCATCACGACCAGATTTATAGCGACCACTATTGAGAGTGACGCCTTATAAAAAGGCTATGTCTCCTTCGTAAGTCCTGATGTCTCATCTGATATATCTGGGAGTAATAACGCCCGTAATATTGCTATAGTTTGGATGCGCACTCATGAAGCCAACAAAAACTGCTTAGAAAGCAATTCACTATGTTGACGAACCGATATTGCTTTTGTTTCATGGTGGAGAAGGTCAAAACTGGACATCTGCAAGTGTCCCCGTTGAGTATCACTGAGGAAAGGAGTCCTAACAGGAGCAGAATAATTTAGGTCAGAACGTCCTATATCTTCGGGTGGGGTGATTTAGGAATCCTTAAGCCCTCAAAGCCACTTCCATCGTAACTTCCTTAGTCCAGGAAGTGAATATGGATGATGTTGATTTGGACAGTGAAGGCTTAAGATTGCAGGAAAAGTCAGAGACCTCCCTGAGACATTTATTTATTAGGCCGCAAATTGCGTTCAACTCGACATCCGAAAAAGTAGTGCAATCATCAGCATAGGTTACTAGCCTGACGCCCGGATGTGGCATTGGCATCTTAGACATGTAGAGGTTAAAAAGCAATGAGGATAGAACACATCTTTGAGGGACTCGCATTTTTAGCTCTCCAAACCTCGATCTCTTACCACTGAACTCCACAAATGCCTTTCTACCATGAAGGTAGTTTTTTAGCCAGCTGAAGGTAGATTTTTAGCCAGCGTTTTGTGTTAGAGTTCAGTGTGGTGTCAAATAGATCTTGCAGTAAAACTGCATGATCGACAGTATCGAAGGCTTTCGCAAGATCTAAAGTTACCACAACTGTCCTTTCGCTTGGCCTCGCGTGTCCATTAGCAATGTGCGTAGTAACCTCACTTTATGCCGAGGTTGCGCTGTACCCCTTCCTGAAACCATGCTAGTGATCCGCAATAGTGACCTGTTCTGTCATTGTCGGAAGAATCAACGACTCCAGAACTTTAGCCACTGGAGAAAGAAGAGAAATAGGTCTGAAAGAACTATCTAAATCTGCATCACTCCCCGCTTTCAGGAGAGGAATTACTCTCTCTATCTTCCATACGTCAGGGACAATAAGTTGGCTCATGGAAGAATTAAAAATATAAGTGATGCACGATATCGCAACTGGTGCTAATTGTTTGAACATAAGCATCGAAACACTATCGGGTCCCAGGGCCTTAGAAGGTTTCGCGTTACGAATCGCAGTTTTATCATCACTAGAGCTAAACTCATCCAACACAACTTGCGGTTTGATGTTCTTTAACTTCTATGGAAGACCGCTTCTCTCTGCTGTTAGTTGTCGAATTGATGACAAAATTGAGCGGCACATTTTTTTGCATTCCCTAATTGTTTCCCCTCAAACAAGACGAAAGATTGAGCTAAATGCTGTGTGGCACCTGAAAGGCGTCTAATTTTATCCCACAGCTTAAGAGATCCACGACTACAGGACTCAAGATGATGAAGCCATTTCGCTCTACGATAATCCGAAACAAGTTTTGCAATCTCAAGCTTCATCTCCGCTGGGCGTTTAACACTTGGATCAGTAACCCGAATCTGATCATATATATCAGAACAGGCACATAGTCAGAACTCAAAGAAATATCAACAGACCACCCGCAAAATGGTAAAAGCGGTGCACATACGATGGCAATGTCAGGAGAGCTGGCACAGGTAAGACTCATCCGGTTAGTGGAATCTTCGTTGATTGCGCTATATTTAGATACCCAGCGGGCAGAACCAAAGTTCATGATGTGCATTCAGATCAACTAAGATGATACGGTGATCACCTTGAAGCACATGACCCAAAACTAGATGTTAGCCTGGACTACAGCTGTTCCCCGGGGGAACATAAACGTTCAGCAGCTCAATTTCAACATCGCCGGTCTTTATAGCCAGGCATTGAGTCTTTAAGAAAATATCAGAGGGACCGAAAGAAAGTGGGGAAAAAGGTCTAAAATTCACCGTGCGATGAACAATGAAAGTATGACCAACACCAACTTCTGTCTTGTCTAACTACAAAATACTCCGCAAGGGACGACAGACCATATGAACTAGTTAACTTAGTCTCCCGAACAGCTGCTATCAACCATATAGTCAGCAATCTCTACAATCTTTCCACGCAACCCATTGCAATGCAACTGCATGATCCTAAATAAATCAAACAGCTGAGACGACGCTAGGATACTAGCACGCGGTGATGACAGTATTTGCGGCGAAGATTGTAGAGGCGACAATGTTCGGTTGGCTACAGGTGGTGACAATGATCGGATGGAATTTCTTGAAGCACGATCGGTTTGAGACCCACAACATTGCGCTATAAAGTCATTATCCTAATCCCTTCTGAATCTAAGGCCAGCACAACGCCTCATATGACGCAACCTATGGCAACTATTGCACTCAACAGAGACGGTATTGCGTTGGATCGCATTGTCACAGATTGGACATACCCACTCCATACGAGAAACAGAACTGCAACCCATACTTTGCGGGGCCACGAAAGGTGTTGGCGGTTGTGGCCTCGGTTGAAATACAGGACCTTGAGGTTGAGCACAACAAGGAGCTATATACTGTGCCGACCGACTCTTTAGGGATTTAAACCCAGAACAAACCTGGATTCTGTTCAATACCAGCACAGATTAAGAGGATTTAGAGCAGACGCGTTGGTAACGTATGCTATCCTTGGGAAAAGAGCTAGGCATGAGTAGATTGCTGCAGCCTTGCGGCTGGAATGAGTGGTCCTTGGACGACTGTTGACGTCGGGTAACTCCGGGACATAGACGCGACCACTTCAGAGAGCTATAAAATATTGTAGCCGCAGATGCTGTCTTATCTTAAAATAGTTGCAGTGATACCGTATATTATTTGTCATAAGTGAACATGATCTTTTATATGTATATTTATAAACGCAATTTGCGGGAAGCGCTGCTCGGAGTGATCTCCTATGAGCTGCTCTACCCTAACGAAACCATCACTTGGGATCAAAACAAACAAACAACAATTAATGCAATTGAGCCAAGCATTGAAGCTCAAACACTCCCAATATGCCAAAAGACACGACAACGCAAGACCACATTTCAAAAGTCGTTCAGGGAACTTTTGAGGCACTTAAATGGGATGTTCTACCCCACCCGCCGTATTCAGCAGTCATTTTCCTTCCGGCTACCACTTGTTCCGGTCGATGACTCATGGCCTGGCCGAGCAGCACTTCACTTAATATGGGTCGAGTTTTGGATAGTTTCAAAAGACGAAGCATTATTCCAACGCGCAATCCGTATATTGCCTGAAAGATGGGAAAAATTCGTAGTTAATGATGGACAGTATTATGAATAAAATGCATTGTATCTGTTGCGGCCTCATGCGAAGAATTAAGGGCCATCTTAATCAAGGGCCACCCTAATATAGTGTCTGAATTAGAGCTGTGCGTGAATCGTGCGTGATCGTGAAAGGCCAAAAAAACCGTGAATTTTCGTGAATGTGACAGAAATTTTATTTCGTGAATGTGCATGTTCGTGACGGAGAATTTCGTCACGCGCACAGTTCTAGTCTGAATACTCTAATAATAACCTTCAATCGAAACTGAATGTGCGTGACTCGGAAGTTTCTTCGTATAATAGTAGGCTGGTAAAAGATTTAAAGAGGAAAAAAGAAACGAAATGACCAGGAGCTAAATGATTTTATTGAAATTATATGGGAGTCTGTTGGAGTTAATGGCAGAACAGTAAAGCTAGTTAAAAAAGCGGAATGGTTTGATTGGAGATGTAATGCAGCTAGAAAACTAGCTCTATGTTTGTTAAGGATGTTTAATAATACCCAAAGCATGATTGATAAAGACAAATACATACAAGCAAGAACTAAATATAAAGCACAGTGTCAGAAAAATAAGAGAGCATATTTTGAAAATTTGGAGGTAAGCATAAATAATGTGAGGGATAGCAAAGATTGTTAGAAAGTAGTTTCGAGATTGCGTGGACAAAACTTAAATGGCTGTGCTGAAATACATGCAAAAATATTCAAGCAATATTTCGAAAATCTTTTAAGCCCACAGCAAACAGTGACTTGTATACATTATGCGCCCTTATTAAAAAATCGATGACAATTTGGATGGTGATATTACGGTAGATGAAATTCTAAGTATGTTGAAAAAACTAAAGCTGGAACAGCGCCAGGGTTAGATAGAGTCCCATACGATCTTTTTAAAAATGCAAATACAAATTTTTTAAGTGAGTTAGCCAAAACGTATTCAAAGTTTTCCAATCATGCACAGTCAGACAAATCTTTTGAGACAAATATAATTTTCTCATTGTTTAAGATGGGGGACAAAGGGGTTGCGTCAAACTATAGGGACATCTCATTTATGAATTGTATAGCGAAAATTCTGATGGGCATAGTAAACGAGAGGCTGGTGACGTGGACAGAAAAACATAATGTGGTAACTGAATTTCGAGCGGGTTTTAGAAAAAAACACTCTACTGTTGACAATATTTATAACTTATATTCAATAATTAACCTTAAATTTAAATAGAAGAAAAAAGTCTATGAATTTTTTGTGTATTTTAAAGCGGCTATTGACAAAGTTCCAAGGCAGCTTTTAATATACAAGTTGCATATGATGGGAATTGCAACAAAAATGGTGAATTTTATTGACCAAGTTCATAAAGTGACCAGTTCTTTAATATGGACGGGTAAGGATATGTCGGACAAATTTTATGTTTCTACTATGAAGGTAGTTTTTTAGCCAGGGTTTTGTGTTAGAGTTCAGTGTGGTGTCAAATTGATCTTGCAGTAAAACTGCATGATCGACAGTATCGAAGGCTTTCGCAAGATCTAAAGTTACCACAACTGTCCTTTCGCTTGGCCTCGCGTGTCCATTAGCAATGTGCGTAGTAACCTCACTTTATGCCGAGGTTGCGCTGTACCCCTTCCTGAAACCATGCTAGTGATCCGCAATAGTGACCTGTTCTGTCATTGTCGGAAGAATCAACGACTCCAGAACTTTAGCCACTGGAGAAAGAAGAGAAATAGGTCTGAAAGAACTATCTAAATCTGCATCACTCCCCGCTTTCAGGAGAGGAATTACTCTCTCTATCTTCCATACGTCAGGGACAATAAGTTGGCTCATGGAAGAATTAAAAATATAAGTGATGCACGATATCGCAACTGGTGCTAATTGTTTGAACATAAGCATCGAAACACTATCGGGTCCCAGGGCCTTAGAAGGCTTCGCGTTACGAATCGCAGTTTTATCATCATTAGAGCTAAATTCATCCAACGCAACTTGCGGTTTGATGTTCTTAAACTTCTATGGAAGACCGCTTCTCTTGATTCAGCGGCACATTTTTTTGCATTCCCTAATTGTTTCCCCTCAAACAAGACGAAAGATTGAGCTAAATGCTGTGTGGCACCTGAAAGGCGTCTAATTGTATCCCACAGCTTACGAGATCCACGACTACAGGACTCAAGATGATGAAGCCATTTCGCTCTACGATAATCCGAAACAAGTTTTGCAATCTCAAGCTTCATCTCCGCTGGGCGTTTAACACTTGGATCAGTAACCCGAATCTGATCACGGAAATTTGGCAATCGAGCAGAATCCAACGGAAAATTCGATATAAAAAGAGGGAATTTACCTGCTGGAATATGCCTCTTAGCAACTTTATTGATCGCGTACCTGAAAGCTTTCTCCCCCAATCTTGTATTATAAGGAAAAGGGAAGTGACTTAAAGTTTGTTCTATTGACGCTCCAAATTTCTCCCAATTAGCCTTTTCATTATTGATATAAGCCCGACTGTCACAATATCGTCAGGCTTACATATATATATACATATATATCAGAACAGGCACATGGTCAGAACTCAAAGAAATATCAACAGACCACCCGCAAAATGGTAAAAGCGGTGCACAGACGATGGCAATGTCAGGAGAGCTGGCACAGGTAAGACTCATCCGGGTAGTGGAATCTTCTTTGATTGCGCTATATTTAGATACCCAGCGGGCAGAACCAAAGTTCATGATGTGCATTCAGATCAACTAAGATGATACGGTGATCACCTTGAAGCACATGACCCAAAACTAGATGATAGCCTGGACTACAGCTGTTCACCGGGGGAACATAAACGTTCACCAGCTCAATTTCAACATCGCCGGTCTTTATAGCCAGGCATTGAGTCTTTAAGAAAATATCAGAGGGACCGAAAGAAAGTGGGGAAAAAGGTCTAAAATTCACCGTGCGATGAACAATCAAAGTCAGACCAACCCCAACTTCTGTCTTGTCTAACTACAAAATACTCCGCAAGGGACGACAGACCATATGAACTAGTTAACTTAGTCTCCCGAACAGCTGCCACCAAGATTTTATTCCGAACCATATAGTCAGCAATCTCTACAATCTTTCCACGCAGCCCATTGCAATGCAACTGCATGATCATAAATAAATCAAACAGCTGAGACCACGCTAGGATACGAGTACGCGGTGATGACAGTATTTGCCGCGAAGATTGTAGAGGCGACAATGTTCGGTTGGCTACAGGTGGTGACAATAATCGGATGGAATTTCTTGAAGCACGATCGGTTTGAGACCCACAACATTGCGCTATAAAGTCATTATCCTAATCCCTTCTGAATCTAAGGCCAGCACAACGCCTCATATGACGCAACCTATGGCAACTATTGCACTCAACAGAGACGGTATTGCGTTGGATCGCATTGTCACAGATTGGACATACCCACTTCATACGAGAAACAGAACTGCAACCCATACTTTGCGGGGCCACGAAAGGTGATGGCGGTTGTGGCCTCGGCTGAAATACAGGACCTTGAGGGTGAGCACAACAAGGAGCTATATACTGTGCCGACCGACTCTTTAGGGATTTTAACCCAGAACAAATCTTCAGATGACACCATTCCATACAGTTAGAACATTGAACAGGAGGAATCTTAGCACTACTCTTACTGAACACGGAGCAGATACAGATCGTAGGACCTGGATTCTGTTCAATACCAGCACTGATTAAGAGGATTTAGAGCAGACGCGTTGGTAACGTCTGCTCTCCTCGGGAAAAGAGGTAGGCATGCGTAGATTGCTGCAGCCTTGCGGCTGGAATGAGTGGTCCTTGGACGACTGTTGACGTCGGGTAACTCCGGGACGTAGACGCGACGACTCGAGAGAGCTATAAAATATTGTTGCCGCAGATGTTGTCTTATCTTAAAATAGTTGCAGTGATACCGTATATTATTTGTCATAAATGTACATGATCTTTTATATGTATATTTATAAACGCAATTTGCGGGAAGCGCTGCTTTTTTGTTTTCATTTGAAGAAAAGTGCAGCTGATGAACATCGATTGCTGTGTGAAGCATATGGGGAACATACTCCATCAACAAAAACATAATAGTACTGGTTCCGGCGTATTAAAAGTGGCGATTTTGATACCAGCTAAAAGGATCGTGAAGGGAGGCCGGTAAAGTTTGAAGACGCTGATTTGGAGGCGTTATTGGACCAAGATTCATGCCAAACTCAAAAGAAGCTCGCTGAAACCATAGGAGTGTCTCAACAAGCGTTTTCAACCGTCTGTTGGCCATGGGTATGGTGAAAAAACTAGGCAATTGGGTTCCTTATGAACTCAAGTCAAGAGACGTCGAATGTCGTTTTTCACGTGCGAACATCTGCTCCAAAGGCATAATCGGAAGGTTTTTTTGCATCAAATTGGGACGGGGGACGCAAAAAGGATCCACTACGACAACCCAAAGTGCAAAAAATCATGGAGTAAGTCTGGTCATGCATGAACTTCAACGGCCAAACGGAATATTCGTGGCAGGAAGGTAATTCTGTGCATCTGGTGGGGTCAGCTCGGAGTGATCTCCTATGAGCTGCTCTATCCTAACGAAACCATCACTTGGGATCAAAACAAACAAACAACAATTAATGCAATTGAGCCAAGAATTGAAGCTCAAACACCCCCAATATGCCAAAAGACACGAAAAAGTGATTTTGCTTCACGGCAACGCAAGACCTCATTTCAAAAGTCGTTCATTAAACTTTGGAGGCACTTAAATGAGATGTTCTACCCCACCCGCCGTATTCAGCAGACATTTTCTTTCCGGCTACCACTTGTTCCGGTCGATGACTCATGGCCTGGCCGAGCAGCACTTCACTTAATATGGGTCGAGTTTTGGATAGTTTCAAAAGACGAAGCATTATTCCAACGCGCAATCCGTATATTGCCTGAAAGATGGGAAAAATTCGTAGCTAATGATGAACAGTATTATGACTAAAATGCATTGTATCTGTTGCGGCCTCATGCGAAGAATTAAGGGTCATTTTAATCAAGGGCCACCCTAATATAGTGTCTATGCACTATGTGCTTACTTTATGATTCCATTCCAAACTCAGACTAAACTATCTTATTCAAACATAACTTAGCCTAAGCCGATGCTTTACGCCAAGACAACCATTCCTAGCAGTTAACTCAGACAACGACAGAAAAAGAGGACAATGACCACAGCTAGCGGCCTACATGACAACCTACGAACAACGGACAAAGCATAATGCAAAACTACCGTCACAAAACTGGGAACAGACAACGGACAAAGAGTAGGGTATCACTACCACCACTAGGGTAGCAACGACATTTGAACTATGACGTTGTAATAATTAGTCGTTAACTCCTCCCCATTTAAATTCAATCGACCCCGATTGTTTGGAAATCAACGACTAACTCCTTCTTGTCCTAGCGTTTACAAACACAGGAAATTTCCAATCACACATTTTCCTATGAAATTGCCCCATTGGCACTTTTGCAACCTCTATTCAATTAACTTTTATCTGCACATTTCTAACTTTAATTTTGATTCTCCATTAATCCCTAATTCCTTATGTGACTTTTATGTACAACTTTTCCTGATTCAGTAACAACAGTAGAATAATTATTAAATTTTACTGTTTCCTCGTTAAATCGCTTTGATAAATTAGTGCCCAACCTCTTATTTTGCCTGACATAAACTTTCTGACCTGGTTGATAATTTTTTACTTCCTTTCTTCCTCGATTATGATATGCCAAATCTCTTTGTTGCCTTTCTATCAGTCTTTGATAATTACTTTGTCTTGTTAACTCGTAATCATCCAGTCCAAAATTCACTACTCTCTTGTTAGTTACCGAATGAATAGAATGATTGTACTCATTTACAGACGTCTTAAGCAACTCCTCAAAACCCTTGAAATGACGCTCCTGCATTAAACAGGATAGTGTCGAGTGAAACCTTTCTATCTGACCATTCAACTCACCCTTATAAGGGGGAGTTGTAAAAATCTCAATTCGCAAATCATTCTCCAGCATAAACTTAATTGATTGCGAATTAAAAGCTTTTTCATTATCAAATACAACCACCTTTGGCACACCAAAATAGTGAATAATATCTCTCAAGGGCTTCCTTACATCCTCAATACTTTTGCCATTAATCTCTCTAACTACCACAAAGTTCGTAAATTTATCAATAGCAGTCAGCACTTTGTGAACATTGGTAGCGAAAATATCCATATGAAGTGTATGACCAGGATAAGTCGGCATTGGTGTTAAACTTAAATACGCCTCATTAGGATGCCTCTTATTTGGCTCAGAGAAAAGAGTCGGACAAGCATTTATCAAATTACGAACGTCCTGAGACTCTTCAAGGGTTAGATGTTCTAAACGCAATTGTAGATGATTTACTGCCTCAAACCGAAGTTGTTTCAGTGGGTACCTAAATTTATCCAATATAGTAAAGTAATTTTGCTGTGTATAAATTACAGCCTTCAAATGTTTCAACATGTCATTTCCAATTATTCCGTCAAAAGTGTCTAATTTATGATGAATATAAAACTTTTGCTTGTCAATACCACAATTAAACAAGTCAAAGTAAGCGTGTTGTGTAATTAAAGATTTACCTGAAATTGATTTGACTGAGAAAGACTTATCATTGCTAAGAAGCTTGCGTATGAGACTATTCCTAACAAAATTAAAGTGGAAGAGCCTAATCTAAAAAATTAACATTATCAACTTGTTCAACATCAGACACTAATTCATCATCCTGATTTTCGAATTCTTCATCCCCGAATTCCTGCTCTCCTTGTAAGACTTGGTTATCATCTAAGACCTTATCATAAAACGTAGCCTCAGTGTTGAAGACTCCCTGTTGTTTATGTTCATAAGACGATGTTTGAGAAGAGTTGCCGTTGACAGGAGGTCTCCTTTCAGAACCATAATTATTAACTTCATGTATTCTATTCAACAGTTTGTTGCTATTATACCGAGGTAGACCAAATTGATTTTGTTCTTGCCTAAAATTTTGGAAATACTGAGGCCTATCACGATAATCAACTTGACACGCTTGGAGAGAACTATCTACTTCCATTGATCTGGGCGGTTTAATCGATAGTTGCGGTTTGTAATTCTGCTTAATCTGATACTCAAGTGTACCTATGTCACGTCTGTCCGAGCAATGCAACATCAAACACTTCTTGATCTTGTCGCAGTCTAAAGTTGTTCTGTAATATGCAATTTACACCAAAGCACATCAACATCAACATTGATGTGCCTACTGATACGTATCAGATTCGACAACAATCACAAGGAAAATGACGTCATTCAGGGGTTGTTGTTGTAGAATGTGATGGGGAACTGAACTGATGTGCCATGATATTAAAATTAATAATGGTCACTCTAGACATTTTCTAACAGTGTCGCCAAGTTTTTCCTAGTGCTTCCAAGTTTATTTGTGTTTTTCCGCCTGTGGCATCAAAAACAGCAGTTGATGGCACAAAACATTGTTAAGTAAACCATAAATTGTCAATTTTCTTAAAAGAATTTAATAAAATAAGTATCAGGAATGAAAAAGGGAATTTCAAGAACTATTTGCATATGTTGCAAAATGTTCTAAATCATGTATTTTTCACAAACTTTTAGTTTTTATGTAACCAACGTGCTCGCAAGTTCCACGTGTGTGTATAACCAAAACAAAAATCAGCTGTTCGTGATGTAATATATCCGGTGTGAACGAAGAACCCTATCAACGTGGTGTACTTTGGTGAAAATTGCATATAAGATTTCAACGCCGTATCTGCATCCCTTACAATCTTATGTCGAATTGAGTGCAATATTTAAACATATCTTGGAGTATTCCTTAACTGTTCATATAATAATAAAATCCTATCCACGGCCTTCATCCAAGAACTAAATTCACCTGGTTTACCAGAAATCTCCATTAACGTTTTCACAATATCTGGAATTCTCTCTGTTTCCCCTAAATCATGACTAAAATCAGTATGTTCTTCAATTTCTACATTACTTTGCACAGGTGTTAAAAAGTCTTTTATCACATCTTTAATTATTTCTCTCGACTCTCAGAAAAGGTTAACATTGCCATTGTACCACTTAAAGTTCTCTCACAAGTACCCAATTCTTCACTACCACTCTTTGACATTGAAACAAAATTTATTTAAAAAAAAATCCACACTTCACTTTTTAACACCCTAACCCACAGCAAAAATGGAGACCAAGAATTAATGTAGAATCAATGTAAACAAATAAATTTAAATAAAACAAAACAGAGAATCAATATAATTAAACAAATTTAAATAAAATTCATTAAAGCAAAAAATAAAAATATTAAATTCAAATCAAACGATAATAGACGGTAATCAAAATAATTAAGTCAATAAAATTCACCAAAAACAATACAATAAATTTTAAATGTTTAAAAGAATTAATTCAATACTATGATTAATTGTTTTTACTTTTCACTAAACAAACAAATTTCAAATAATTATTTCAACAAATCAAAAATTCGATAAAATAAATTTTCTTTCAATAAATACTTTTCCTTAATTAGTTACTATAATTGATTTTTTTTTTTATTCATCTTCTTTGTATCTTATTCTTTTATTTATTTTTAAACATTTGGTTTTTTCCTCTTTTTTTTTTCTTTTTTTTTTTGGTTTGGTTATTCAGTTTTTTTTTAAAAAGCAAATATTTTAACTTATCATTTTGGAAGTTGTAGCACTGTCACTGCGTTCTGTTGTCTCTTCTGTTCTGCGCTGTCTGTCCTACTGCTGTCTCCTCTGATGTCGTCTGCTCTGCTCTGCTGCTGTCTTCTCTATTGTCGTCTGCTCTGCCTATTCTTCTTTATTTTTATTCGTCTTCTTGATTATAATATTTGGTCATTTTGTAAACTATTACTTTTCGTTTAATTATTTTGTTACTGTTTAAACTTGAAATTTGTTTGAATATTTTTTTTATAAAAATTTGTATAATGTTGTTTTTATTGCGCTCTTTATTTATTTGGTTTTTTTTTAAGTTACTTTTTCTTTTTGCTGAGGGGTCGGTCAATTTGAATAACCAAAAATTTAAACATTTTCTTGAACTTAGTTCATTTAAATTTGCAGGTTCTTTGTTGCACTCTCCACATCACAATTTGTTGTTCTAGTTGTTAATATAGTGGTTGCTTTTATCTTATTCTCTTTTGTCTGTATGTTTCGTATCTATATTTTACTGTTTCTATAACTTTTTTTTTTGTTTAAAATTCTATATTGTTCTTTCTTTTCCACTTTAACAAATGTTTCTTGCACTCACTTTATTCTCACAAGATTAATTTTTATACAAATTTTCGGCCGTGACGTAGGTTTTTTTTATTATGATTTTAATTAACTACGCGCGGTCCCTGCTCGGGCGCCAATTAAATCTCTTATTTCAGATTGTGCTCGAATTTTATTTATTAATCAGCACTATGTGCTTTAATAAAATTCACTTTTTTAATTTATGTGTTTTAATGTTTTATGTATTATTTTATCAGCACTATGTGCTTACTTTATGATTCCATTCCAAACTCAGACTAAACTATCTTATTCAAACATAACTTAGCCTAAGCCGATGCTTTACGCCAAGACAACCATTCCTAGCAGTTAACTCAGACAACGAAAGAAAAAGAGGACAATGACCACAGCTAGCGGCCTACATGACAACCTACGAACAACGGACAAAGCATAATGCAAAACTACTGTCACAAAACTGGGAACAGACAACGGACAAAGAGTAGGGTATCACTACCACCACTAGGGTAACAACGACATTTGAACTATGACGTTGTAATAATTAGTCGTTAACTCCTCCCCATTTAAATTCAATCGACCCCGATTGTTTGGAAATCAACGACTAACTCCTTCTTGTCCTAGCGTTTACAAACACAGGAAATTTCCAATTACACATTTTCCTATGAAATTGCCCCATTGGCACTTTTGCAACCTCTATTCAATTAACTTTTATCTGCACATTTCTAACTTTAATTTTGATTCTCCATTAATCCCTAATTCCTTATGTGACTTTTATGTACAACTTTTCCTGATTCAGTAACAACAGTAGAATAATTATTAAATTTTACTGTTTCCTCGTTAAATCGCTTTGATAAATTAGTGCCCAACCTCTTATTTTGCCTGACATAAACTTTCTGACCTGGTTGATAATTTTTTACTTCCTTTCTTCCTCGATTATGATATGCCAAATCTCTTTGTTGCCTTTCTATCAGTCTTTGATAATTACTTTGTCTTGTTAACTCGTAATCATCCAGTCCAAAATTCACTACTCTACCAAAAAATAAATCAACAGGTCTCTTGTTAGTTACCGAATGAATAGAATGATTGTACTCATTTACAGACGTCTTAAGCAACTCCTCAAAACCCTTGAAATGACGCTCCTGCTTTAAACAGGATAGTGTCGAGTGAAACCTTTCTATCTGACCATTCAACTCACCCTTATAAGGGGGAGTTGTAAAAATCTCAATTCGCAAATCATTCTACAGCATAAACTTAATTGATTGCGAATTAAAAGCTTTTTCATTATCAAATACAACCACATTTGGCACACCAAAATAGTGAATAATATCTCTCAAGGGCTTCCTTACATCCTCAATACTTTTGCACATTAATCTCTCTAACTACCACAAAGTTCGTAAATTTATCAATAGCAGTAAGCACTTTGTGACCATTGGTAGCGAAAATATCCATATGAAGTGTATGACCAGGATAAGTCGGCGTTGGTGTTAAACTTAAATACTGCTCATTAGGATGCCTCTTATTTGGCTCAGAGAAAAGAGTCGGACAAGCATTTATCAAATTACGAACGTCCTGAGACTCTTCGTTCTTTATTGTTATTTATTATTCTTAATTTATTATTATTTTTATATTTATAGTTTTATTATTAGTTCGTTACTTTCACTTTGGTTCTTAATTAATATTAATGTTAACTTTTGGTTGTTTTTTTCTTCATTTATTTTCACTTTGTTTTCATTTAATGTTCAATTTAGTTCTTTTCTTTTTCGCTTTTTTTCTAATCTAACTACCGGTTATAGTGGCTGGAATAAAATTCCTCCGTTTTGTACTCAAAAAATAAAAGAGTACTGCTAAGGAGTTAATCTATAACAACAACGACCGCGCATAAGCACAATTATATCGTTACACGGCCCCATGTTGGGCGCCAATTAAGCAAGTAAATTGCGTTTTTTAAATAAATATAAATTAAATTTTATATGGCTTATAAGTTTTTTTTATAAATAATTACAGCACTATGTGCTTTTTATGTTAAATTAGATTTATAAGATATTATAAACTATATTAGCACTATGTGCTTTTCTCGGAGTCTGGGTTAGAACTGAATAATTAACTCCAAGCTTCGGATGTTTGGAGCTATGCTTATGCTGGCCTACGTGACAAAACACTCCGAACTTCAAATGTTCGCAGCATAGCTTATGCACTGTCAGCTAAAAGGGTCTTTGTGGCTTATACTTGGATACTGGGATATTGCATGAACCAAAACGGACATTGCGTCATCGCAAATTGTGTGGGAATAACGATGGGGATAGTGATGATAATGACATAATGATAATTAGGGAAACAATAATGATCATTAGGGAAACAAACAAATAAGTTCTTAACTTATATATCCCGACCCGGTTTAGCACGGGTAGCAGAACATATCGCACATGTTTTACTTAAGTGTTACAATTCAAAAAATTAACATGAAATTTTTACACAATATGATGTAACGAATATTTATGCATCATTAATTCAAAATTCTTGTTTTAGAGTAATTACAGTCTTGCAGTAAATGAGCGATATACAGAACACAGAAATAATGAAGAGCTTAATGCACATGTGCGTACTCAGGTATCAATAAATACAACAATAACAACAACACACAAAATTCAAGAAGCAACAAAGTATATAAAAATATGAAAATCTTTGTGCGTGGTTTTGGGAACAATCCTAAAAAAAAATTAATTATGCAGTCACTGGGACTGCCAAACGAAGGGAAAACGTAAAACTATGAATTAGCAGTTGTGTGTTTGTTTTTATACTCTTCATGGGAGTGAATAGTATTATAAGTTTGTCATGAAGTTTGTAACACACAGAAGGAGACATCGCAGACCACATAAAGTATATATATTTGTGATCAGCTCGATGAGACCAGTTCATTTCGCCATGTCCGTCTGTTCGTAAAACTAGTCCCACAGTTTTTGAGCTAGAGAGCTGAAATTTTGTACAAAGGTTTTTTTTTACCAAACGCTGAACACATGTCGGAATCAGCCGAATCGGACCACTAGGGGGGTACCTCCCATACAAACCGCCACTTCAATTAATGTTCTTGTTAGAAAAAGTTTTTTGTTTTCTGACTTATTAAATTGACACTATAAGTTCCTGTTCTGTATCCATCAGCAATATAAATTTCATGTTCCTAGGGTTACCAGGAGGGGTACCTTTTATACAAACCCCCTTTTAAATTAATTTTCTTATTAGAAAAAGTTTTTTGTTTTCTGACTTAATGAATTGAAATTTGAACACTATAAGTTTTTGTTCCGCATCCATCAGCCAAATAAATTTCATGTTCCTAGGGTTACCTCCCATACAAACCCGCTTTTACATTAATGTCAAGTAGTTAAAACAAAAGCTAGCGGAACGATCAGCATATTTTGACAATCTATTGCTTAATGCTTATTAATGCGTAATATTTTTTATCTCACGTAAATATCTTAATTATGATGAAATAAATGTATAAAAACCCATTCGGTTGTTTGACATTAAATTAAATAATATCAAAAAAAAAAATAAATATAAGTAAATTCAGCTTCTGACTAACTACTCCTTCCCAGCCGGATACTGGAAGTGGTGATGTTGGGTTGAGCGAAGTGTGGTGCTCCAAGGAACATTTAGCTTGTTTATGTGACGCTCAAATCGATTCTGTGAGGTTCGATATAACGAAAACCTTATTTATAACCACATTTTCGAGTTTCACGCACGAATCCCGCATATGAGAATCGATTTCGGTTTTGTAAATCGATTCCCAATGTCATATATACAATAAATTTATTTACTGTCATTTCGATTTGTATTTCAGAATGTTGTTTCATAAGAGTTGCCATGTGGTAGAACTTTTTGCTTTATTTTAATTTTTTTTTTAAATAATTTGTGATTAATATACTGCAAAATCATTGTAAGAGGGCTGCAATTTATGTTTCGGGAATTGGCAATACTAATGTCAATACGTAAAATCTGGCAACGCCATAATAAACTTTGTCATTTTTTAGCACATATGTACGTACAACGTTTTTATGTACAATTGGTTCTTGTTTTGTTTACAATAAGTTAAAGAAATCAATTTGGCAAAACAATGGAAATTTCTCGAGGGGGTTTTCGTTGGATTATTTTTCACAACTTTCGACGTGGATTATCCCAACAAGAATGTGTCGATTAACTTAGTTCTTTATATGGTGAGAAAGCACCATCAAAAATGACAGTTTATCGCTGGTTTGCAGAACTTAATCGTGGTCGTAGTTCAGGCGCTGACGAATTCCGTGAAGGTCGTCCAAAATCGGTTGTTGTGCCACAAAACATCGAAGGTGTGCGTGAACTGATAGTGCAAGATCGACATGTGACATATCGTGAGATAGAGGCATCCTTGCACATTAGTTCCACTTCAATACATTCTATTTTGCATGAACACTTAGTTGTAAAAAAAGTTTGTTCTCGTTGGATACCCCATAATTTATCAATCGCTCAAAAAAAGGATCGCGTCGATTGGAGTGAGGAAATGCTTAAAAAGTTCGACCGTGGTGCTTCAAAAGACGTTTATAAAATTTTGACAGGTGATGAATCATGGATATATGCGTATGAGCTGAAAACTAAACAGCAATCGACCGTGTGGGTGTTCCAAGATGAGCCAAATCCAAAAAAAGTTGTGCGAGCACGAAGCACTTCGAAGCAAATGGTCGCCTGTTTCTTCGAAAGAATGGGTCATGTGGGCACTGTTCCGCTAAAGCAACGTAGGACTGTCAATTCTGAGTGGTACACGACCATTTATTTGCCGGAGGTCTTCGGAGAAATTCGCAAAACCAACTGCCGAAGACGAATCATTCTCCTTCATGACAATGCGAGCTCTCACACATCTCGGCAAACAGGTGAATTTTTAACAGTCAAAACATCGAATTGATGACTCATCCGCCCTACAGTCTTGACTTGGCACCCAATGACTTCTCTTTATTCCCTCACATAAAAAAAAAACTGCGTGGTCAACGATTTACGAGCGCCGTAGAACCAGTTGAAGAGTTCAAAAAGCATGCTTTGGAGGTGTCTTAAAAGGAATGGAAAAATTGCTATGACCAATGGTTCGAACGAATTTAAAAGTGTATTGATCATCAGCGGGAATATTTTGAAAAACAATAAAGCCATTTTCATTAAAAAATTGTTGTTCTTATTTGCTATTCCCGAAATATAAATAGCAGCCTTCGTAGAATGTTATTAAAAATCAAGATAAGTATATTACATTTATATATTATTTTATTCACTGTGATTTTAAAAAATAACTTTTTCAGTTGATATAACCACATTACATTTTATGCATATGGCTACTCTGACATAATGAAAACAAACCAAAATCGATTTAATCAAACTGATGTCGACTGCCTCTTATAAACATAAGCACAAAAATCGATATTCGTTACATCGAACCTCGCTGAATCGATTTGAGCGTCACATAAACAAAGTAATTGTCTACTTACTAACTTAAATATAGATTTCATACAACAATTGAAAATAACATACAACAAAATGAATAAATAAAATAAAAATACAAAATAACAAAAATCAAAATGAAAATGAAAATACAAAATGAAAAATGAAAATCGGGACAGGTAGTATCGCTATACTACCGTAATTGTCTTGGTGTGAAAACGTTTTTCATGAACCATTATTATTAAAGGAAAGTCGAAAGTCCAGATTTTCCCGATATTGGTCTATATATGTACATGTAATTTATGTTAATTCAACTAATACAGTAATTTGTAAACTGTATGAACTCGAATTGAATTGAATTGAATTGAGTGAGAGCGAGATACGAAATGAATGAAGATGAATGCGACTGTGTTTTGAGTTCGAAAGCCGCCTGTATTCTGTGAAATGAGTTAGAAAGAATTAGCGTGCAAAACGAAATGAAAACTTCAGCATAGCCCAACACATCCGAATTAATTCGAATTTTCGTTTGATTTGAGTAAAGCGCGCGATCGTACAAGGAAATGAGCGGAGAATAAGATGCAGACGTATGTAAGTGGTTGTGTGTATGTATATGCTGTTTTTGTTGTTTTCTTTCTTCTTTTCCTTACGCACAGCAAAACAACAACAGCCTTTGTTCTTATGCAACAAAAATTAAGGCATTCGAATTAATTCGAAAACAACCTCTCATTCTCACTCATTCAACTCATGCATCTTTGTGTGAATGTTGTGCGACTGAGTCTGACGTCAGTGCACAAATTCACTTGAATTCTTTCGGCGTCGCATTCTATTTCACTCAGTTTATATTCAACATTGTTGATTCGAACGTTGTTAGTTTTCCAAAAATTTTCTTTCACATTCTTCTAATTAACCTATAGCGAACATAGCAAATCAACCAATCAGCAGACCTTTCTCAAGCAATACCCTTACAAAAGAAAAGTGAATTTTCCATTTTAGTCACCCCTTTGTTTACATAAGCGCACCATGACAAAATTTCTCTAACACGCTGAAGCACAAACTATAACTTACATAGAATATATAAAATACTTTGCGCTATGATTTTTGAGTCACGAGATATATTAAAAACAAAGGCGACAATTTTCCAAAAATTCTGAAAGACTTGCATATTATGGCATGTATCCCCATTTTAAAAACGTTTTCACGTTAAAAATAAAAGTACAACATAAAGAATACAAAATAAAAACCAGAAAGAAGGCTATCATTGGCTATGTCAAAGATGTAATACTCTTCAAGCTCCACCGGGATGCATCTAACCTTCCTTTCTTAGCATCACTATATTTTCTTTGTTACGGTTTGAGTATGAACAAAGAACACATTTTAAGTATCAGTAAAGAATACAGTTTGAGTTGCATTATATTTTTAATGTAGTTAAACTCTTTATATAATGTGAGTTTGTATGGGAGGCACCCATGCTGGTAACCCAAGGTTCATAAAATTTACATGACTGATAGATATGGAACAGAAACTTGTAGTGAATTTCAGTTCAATAAGTCAAATAATAATAAACTTTTTCTAATAAGAACATTAATTGAAGTGGGGGTTTGTATGGTAGGTACCCCTCCTGGTAACCCTAGGACCATGAAATTTACAAGGTTAATGGATATAGATCAGAAACTTATAGTGTCCAAATTTCAATTCAATAAGTCAAACAACTTATAAACAACAACACACCCGAAATTACTACAGTTATGTATAATATGTATAAAAATTTTGTTTTTAATAAAAATTATTTCTTTCAATCCAGCAAATCAAGAACGGATTTAAATAAGTGTGACTTTTCTTTATATAATAATTTTCGCTGTCCTGTTATGAAAGGGTCAGAACTTAAATGCAAACGATTAAATAAATCCGTGTTTGTTGCAATGCGCGAATTTTTACTAGTATGCTGAAGTCGAAACTTTCGTATTGAAAGTGGGTGGTGTGGGGTGGTTGTAAACTGGTCGAATCATAACCATTACAGTTTGAGTATCAACAAAGAACACAGTGGGTACCCCTGCTGGTAACCCTAGAATCATACAATTTACATGGCTGGTGGATATAGAACAGAAAATTATAGTGTCCAAATTTCAGTTCAATAAGTCAAAAAACAAAAAACTTTTTCTAATAAGAACATTAATTGAAGTGGCGGTTTGTATGGGAGGTACCCCCCTAGTGGTCCGATTCGGCTGATTCCGACATGTGTTCAGCGTTTGGTAAAAAAAACCTTTGTACAAAATTTCAGCTCTCTAGCTCAAAAACTGTGGGACTAGTTTTACGAACAGACGGACATGGCGAAATGAACTGGTCTCATCGAGCTGATCACAAATATATATACTTTATGTGGTCTGCGATGTCTCCTTCTGTGTGTTACAAACTTCATGACAAACTTATAATACTATTCACTCCCATGAAGAGTATAAAAACAAACACACAACTGCTAATTCATAGTTTTACGTTTTCCCTTCGTTTGGCAGTCCCAGTGACTGCATAATTAATTTTTTTTTAGGATTGTTCCCAAAACCACGCACAAAGATTTTCATATTTTTATATACTTTGTTGCTTCTTGAATTTTGTGTGTTGTTGTTATTGTTGTATTTATTGATACCTGAGTACGCACATGTGCATTAAGCTCTTCATTATTTCTGTGTTCTGTATATCGCTCATTTACTGCAAGACTGTAATTACTCTAAAACAAGAATTTTGAATTAATGATGCAGAAATATTCGTTACATCATATTGTGTAAAAATTTCATGTTAATTTTTTGAATTGTAACACTTAAGTAAAACATGTGCGATATGTTCTGCTACCCGTGCTAAACCGGGTCGGGATATATAAGTTAAGAACTTATTTGTTTGTTTCCCTAATGATCATTATTGTTTCCCTAATTATCATTATGTCATTATCATCACTATCCCCATCGTTATTCCCACACAATTTGCGATGACGCAATGTCCGTTTTGGTTCATGCAATATCCCAGTATCCAAGTATAAGCCACAAAGACCCTTTTAGCTGACAGTGCATAAGCTATGCTGCGAACATTTGAAGTTCGGAGTGTTTTGTCACGTAGGCCAGCATAAGCATAGCTCCAAACATCCGAAGCTTGGAGTTAATTATTCAGTTCTAACCCAGACTCCGAGAAAAGCACATAGTGCTAATATAGTTTATAATATCTTATAAATCTAATTTAACATAAAAAGCACATAGTGCTGTAATTATTTATAAAAAAAACTTATAAGCCATATAAAATTTAATTTATATTTATTTAAAAAACGCAATTTACTTGCTTAATTGGCGCCCAACATGGGGCCGTGTAACGATATAATTGTGCTTATGCGCGGTCGTTGTTGTTATAGATTAACTCCTTAGCAGTACTCTTTTATTTTTTGAGTACAAAACGGAGGAATTTTATTCCAGCCACTATAACCGGTAGTTAGATTAGAAAAAAAGCGAAAAAGAAAAGAACTAAATTGAACATTAAATGAAAACAAAGTGAAAAAAAAATGAAGAAAGAAACAACCAAAAGTTAACATTAATATTAATTAAGAACCAAAGTGAAAGTAACGAACTAATAATAAAACTATAAATATAAAAATAATAATAAATTAAGAATAAAGAACGAAGAGTCTCAGGACTTTCGTAATTTGATAAATGCTTGTCCGACTCTTTTCTCTGAGCCAAATAAGAGGCATCCTAATGAGCAGTATTTAAGTTTAACACCAATGCCGACTTATCCTGGTCATACACTTCATATGGATATTTTCGCTACCAATGGTCACAAAGTGCTTACTGCTATTGATAAATTTACGAACTTTGTGGTAGTTAGAGAGATTAATGTGCAAAAGTATTGAGGATGTAAGGAAGCCCTTGAGAGATATTATTCACTATTTTGGTGTGCCAAATGTGGTTGTATTTGATAATGAAAAAGCTTTTAATTCGCAATCAATTAAGTTTATGCTGGAGAATGATTTGCGAATTGAGATTTTTACAACTCCCCCTTATAAGGGTGAGTTGAATGGTCAGATAGAAAGGTTTCACTCGACACTATCCTGTTTAATGCAGGAGTGTCATTTCAAGGGTTTTGAGGAGTTGCTTAAGACGTCTGTAAATGAGTACAATCATTCTATTCATTCGGTAACTAACAAGAGACCTGTTGATTTATTTTTTGGTAGAGTAGTGAATTTTGGACTGGATGATTACGAGTTAACAAGACAAAGTAATTATCAAAGACTGATAGAAAGGCAACAAAGAGATTTGGCATATCATAATCGAGGAAGAAAGGAAGTAAAAAATTATCAACCAGGTCAGAAAGTTTATGTCAGGCAAAATAAGAGGTTGGGCACTAATTTATCAAAGCGATTTAACGAGGAAACAGTAAAATTTAATAATTATTCTACTGTTGTTACTGAATCAGGAAAAGTTGTACATAAAAGTCACATAAGGAATTAGGGATTAATGGAGAATCAAAATTAAAGTTAGAAATGTGCAGATAAAAGTTAATTGAATAGAGGTTGCAAAAGTGCCAATGGGGCAATTTCATAGGAAAATGTGTGATTGGAAATTTCCTGTGTTTGTAAACGCTAGGACAAGAAGGAGTTAGTCGTTCATTTCCAAACAATCGGGGTCGATTGAATTTAACTAATTATTACAACGTCATAGTTCAAATGTCGTTGTTACCCTAGTGGTGGTAGTGATACCCTACTCTTTGTCCGTTGTCTGTTCCCAGTTTTGTGACAGTAGTTTTGCATTATGCTTTGTCCGTTGTTCGTAGGTTGTCATGTAGGCCGCTAGCTGTGGTCATTGTCCTCTTTTTCTTTCGTTGTCTGAGTTAACTGCTAGGAATGGTTGTCTTGGCGTAAAGCATCGGCTTAGGCTAAGTTATGTTTGAATAAGATAGTTTAGTCTGAGTTTGGAATGGAATCATAAAGTAAGCACATAGTGCTGATAAAATAATACATAAAACATTAAAACACATAAATTAAAAAAGTGAATTTTATTAAAGCACATAGTGCTGATTAATAAATAAAATTCGAGCACAATCTGAAATAAGAGATTTAATTGGCGCCCGAGCAGGGACCGCGCGTAGTTAATTAAAATCATAATAAAAAAAACCTACGTCACGGCCGAAAATTTGTATAAAAATTAATCTTGTGAGAATAAAGTGAGTGCAAGAAACATTTGTTAAAGTGGAAAAGAAAGAACAATATAGAATTTTAAACAAAAAAAAAGTTATAGAAACAGTAAAATATAGATACGAAACATACAGACAAAAGAGAATAAGATAAAAGCAACCACTATATTAACAACTAGAACAACAAATTGTGATGTGGAGAGTGCAACAAAGAACCTGCAAATTTAAATGAACTAAGTTCAAGAAAATGTTTAAATTTTTGGTTATTCAAATTGACCGACCCCTCAGCAAAAAGAAAAAGTAACTTAAAAAAAACCAAATAAATAAAGAGCGCAATAAAAACAACATTATACAAATTTTTATAAAAAAAATATTCAAACAAATTTCAAGTTTAAACAGTAACAAAATAATTAAACGAAAAGTAATAGTTTACAAAATGACCAAATATTATAATCAAGAAGACGAATAAAAATAAAGAAGAATAGGCAGAGCAGACGACAATAGAGAAGACAGCAGCAGAGCAGAGCAGACGACATCAGAGGAGACAGCAGTAGGACAGACAGCGCAGAACAGAAGAGACAACAGAACGCAGTGACAGTGCTACAACTTCCAAAATGATAAGTTAAAATATTTGCTTTTTTAAAAAAACTGAATAACCAAACCAAAAAAAAAAAGAAAAAAAAAAGAGGAAAAAACCAAATGTTTAAAAATAAATAAAAGAATAAGATACAAAGAAGATGAATAAAAAAAAAATCAATTATAGTAACTAATTAAGGAAAAGTATTTATTGAAAGAAAATTTATTTTATCGAATTTTTGATTTGTTGAAATAATTATTTGAAATTTGTTTGTTTAGTGAAAAGTAAAAACAATTAATCATAGTATTGAATTAATTCTTTTAAACATTTAAAATTTATTGTATTGTTTTTGGTGAATTTTATTGATTTAATTATTTTGATTACCGTCTATTATCGTTTGATTTGAATTTAATATTTTTATTTTTTGCTTTAATGAATTTTATTTAAATTTGTTTAATTATATTGATTCTCTGTTTTGTTTTATTTAAATTTATTTGTCTACATTGATTTTACATTATTTCTTGGTCTCCATTTTTGCTGTGGGTTAGGGTGTTAAAAAGTGAAGTGTGGATTTTTTTTTAAATAAATTTTGTTTCAATGTCAAAGAGTGGTAGTGAAGAATTGGGTACTTGTGAGAGAACTTTAAGTGGTACAATGGCAATGTTAACCTTTTCTGAGAGTCGAGAGAAATAATTAAAGATGTGATAAAAGACTTTTTAACACCTGTGCAAAGTAATGTAGAAATTGAAGAACATACTGAGTTTAGTCATGATTTAGGGGAATCAGAGAGAATTCCAGATATTGTGAAAACGTTAATGGAGATTTCTGGTAAACCAGGTGAATTTAGTTCTTGGATGAAGGCCGTGGATAGGATTTTATTATTATATGAACAGTTAAGGAATACTCCAAGATATGTTTAAATATTGCACTCAATTCGACATAAGATTGTAAGGGATGCAGATACGGCGTTGGAATCTTATATGCAATTTACACCAAAGCACATCAACATCAACATTGATGTGCCTACTGATACGTATCAGATTCGACAACAACCACAAGGAAAATGACGTCAATCAGGGGTTGTTGTTGTAGAATGTGATAGGGATCAATAGTCGTATCAAGAACTGATGTGCCTTGATGTAAAAATTTATATTGGCCACTCTCGTTAGTGTTGGGCAATTTGAGGCTTTTCATTGTGAATTTTGTCTGTCTTCCTCTTCTCTTTTGTTGCGCGCCAACTCAAAACAGCTGATGATGGCACAAGGCAAAGGTAAGCAAAAAATAATATTTTAAATATTTTTATAAACATACAAAAACCCTTAAACAAAATAAAATTATTTCATTTATATACGTAGAAAAGGAAACAATGAGTACCAAATTTTCTTGGGACGTAGAGAAAACGTCTGTTTTTCTAGATGTGTGGGAGTGTAATTTGGAAGACTTGCGTGGACAAGTAAAGAATGGCGGAAACACTCAAAAGGTAAGTACTGAAAATGTAATTATAAAATAATTAATGTAAGTATAACCAAATTTTAGCACTGAGAAAGACAAAATGGGCCCATCTGGAGGAACGTTGCCAAGCTGGGAGCACTACAGCCGCATTCACAGGACATTGGGGGGCTATAAGTCCTATCACCTGGAGGAGGTGGCTGCAGACTCAATAGGTAAATATATGCAGTAATGCCATACTGAATTTCATATCTTTTATAAATTATGACTTTCATCCATAGACATGGCATTCATTATTCATTGGCGAGGAAGTGACTGCGGAGATAAACGATGATGTGGATATTTCGCCATTGGACAGTGGTGGCAAATCTTCGGCCGAGACGCCAGCAAGGAAAAGAAGGACACGTGCGGAAGAAGATAGACGTATTATGGAGAGGATGGTAAAGAACTCGGATGAAAGGACTGTAGCTCTTAAAGAATTGGATTCAATTTTTTGTTTGTTTTGTTTTTAAATTCGATCTCTTTTTTATTGTTTTTGAATTTTTAAGCTTTCTTTTCGTTATTAATTTTTAAGTTTTCTTTTTGTTATTGAATTTATTAGTTTATAATTTGGAAAAAAAAATATATGTTGAATTTTAAAATATGAAGTATTTATGGAATTTGGTATTAAATTTTAGGTTAAGGTATATGGAAATGATGTTTTCATTGCTCATTTTCTTGGAGATGTCGGGATATAGCTGAATGTATCTCCTCAGCTGGTGTGGAGTTGTCAAAGATTTCATTGATTTCCTCCGGTTGCTGTCTGTTGTTCACTTTGTTTTCCCAATTGTCATTCATGGAGCTGTTCTTATTATTTAAGAAATTGTGTAAAATGCAGCAACACATTATAATGTTCCTGCAGTTCTTCAATCTATTGTCCAATCCTTTGCCAAGTCGCCGGAACCTTTCCTTGAGATGTCCAAAAGCATTCTCAACTACCCGCCGCGATTTTGAAAAGGAGTAGTTAAATTTTCTTTACTCATCTTGCATTAATTGTGAAGGGGTAAGGTTTCATTAGTCTTGTTGAAAAACGAAATGCAGTGTCGCCAATCAGAACTACTGGCACATTGGTGCCACAAATCATCTTTGATTTCTTTTCAAATAATCAGAAGAATCCACCACAGTCTTCAAGCGCGACTGATTGTATATGTATGAGTCGTGACATCGACCAGGGGCGCCTACATGAATATATAGAAATCTGACATTGTGCTTATTGTGCAAAACATACCGGTAATCAACAAGTGCGAAAAGCACCATAAAGTACCAACCCTTGTAGTTGTGATAGTCAACGGCTTCACTTTTAGGTGGCTTCACTTCGATATGGCATCCATCTAAAGAAAGTACATCACAGTTCTTTTTCGTTAATAATAATGTTTTTTTACATACCAATTGCACCGAAGCACTGCGGGAATCCAAGAGATTCGAATCCTTTCACACATTCTTCAATTTTTGATTCCGTAATGAAGTTGGGTGACAGGTATTTCGGAGCAATTTTTTTGATTACCTCCAGGCAAAATTCGTGGAGAATCAAGTAAACCCATGTTTTCGAAACACCGAAAAGTGCGAGCACTGCTTTGTATTCTGCAGACGAGCCCAGAGTATACAATGCAATAGCAACTCCTTCATCCAATGGAATAGTGCTTCTGTAATTCGTAGGTTGCCTCCCTATACCTTGCATTTGATCCACCAATATATTGAACGTGGCTCTGCCCATGCGGAAACCCTCTTTAAAAAGATCAGCGGAGCCTTCTTTAATATCCTTGCTCCAAATTGTTCCATGTCGTTCCTACAATTTCACAAAAACATTTTCAATTATAGAAAATAAAAACAATAACTTACAACAGCCCAAACGCTGCGTGGAACACGAGCGCGTCTTATGATAAAATCCAGATATTCCTTCTCACTTTCTACTTCCATTATGCATGCAATGTCAATATTTGCAATTGAGTCCACAAGCATGTCTATCAACACTATAAAATATTCCATTTTCCTTTCATAATTATCCATTTTCCCCAAATCACAATTTTTAAATCTTTTTCACTTCTCACAATTTATCAACGTGTGATAAATGAAAAAGGGAATTTCAAGAACTATTTGCATGATGTTGCAAAATGTTCTAAATCATGTATTTTTCACAAACTTTTAGTTTTTATGTAACCAACGTGCTCGCAAGTTCCATGTGTGTATAACCAAAATAAAAAAAAACAGCTGTTCGTGATGCAAAATATCCGGTGTAAACGAACAGCTGTTTTTTGTTTTGGTTATACACACATGGAACTTGCGAGCACGTTGGTTACATAAGAACTAAAAGTTTGTGAAAAATACATGATTTAGAAAATTTTGCAACATATGCAAATAGTTTTTGAAATTCCCTTTTTCATTCCTGATACTTATTTTATTAAATTCTTTTAAAAAAAATTTACATATTATGGTTTACTTAACAATGTTTTGTGCCATCAACTGCTGTTTTTTATGCAATTTACACCAAAGCACATCAACATTGATGTGCCTACTGATACGTTACAGATTCGACAACAACCACAAGGAAAATGACGTCATTCAGTGGTTGTTGATGTAGAATGTGATGGGGATCAATAGTCGCATCAAGAACTGATGTGCCATGATATGAAAATTAATAATGGTCACTCTAGACATTTTCTGCCAGTGTCGCCAAGTTTTTCCTAGTGCTTCCAAGTTATTTTGTGTTTTTCCGCCTGTGGCATCAAATATGCAATTTTCACCACAGTACATCACGTTGATGGGGTTTTTCCTTTACACCGAATATTTTGCATCACGAACAGCTGTTTTTTGTTTTGGTTATACACACACATGGAACTTGCGAGCACCTTGGTTAAATAAAAACTAAAAGTTAATTCTGCGTCACTGATTATAATCGATGAAATTTCTATGTGTCCTCTTTATGCTATTAAATTAATTGATAGATTGCTGAGAGACTTAAGTTCGGGAGAGAATAGAAACAAATTATTTGGGGGGAAAACTATTTTGCTATGCGGTGATTTTAGACAAATCATAGAAAATTGTATTACATCGTGGTCTGAATTTCAAAACTTTCATCATGTCACTTTAACTCTTCCTCATGAAATTCAATTTGTTCAGTTTCTTATTTCTGGTTCCAAAAAATGATGATATTGTTATATCCAAAATAATAATAATAACACAGTGGGACAAGAAAAAAAAAAGAAGAATATAACATCAATGAATTTGTTAATTTGGGCATGCTGAACACGAAACAGTTCAAAACCATTCAAAAGTTATGATAAATTAAATCAATAAAGAGAGCGCAAAAATGGTACTGTTTGTTAAAAAAATT
>JBAMAV010001289.1:0-135254 GCA_037043315.1 Amiota communis
TGAATTCGTGTACTCGCTGTTCATTAACCACACCATCAACAACAGATACATGTGATACATGTTTTTGTTATTACTATAAGACCCGGAAAGAGAAAGTTCAAAAGATTATAAAACAATACTATAAGCTGAGAGATAGGATGTCTCATCTATCGAAACAATAAAAAAAGGAGGCTTCTATCTCATTAAAAGGATTAGAAAAAATTCAAACATTTATGACCTCTCAATTGAATACATTTCTACTGATATTTTGACAGCATCATTAGTTTTAATATTATATGATTATACAATACATTTATATGTATTAAGGAGAAAAACAAAAACAATGTATTATTATTCACTTTCTTGAAATAAAGATGTAAGAATTGAAAAAACAAAAATAAAAATATAAATAAAAGAAAAAAAAAAACAAAATCTTGATATATTAATATTTATTTCGGTTAGAGCTCAATAGTTAATTATACTATCTAATAATTTAAATTTAAAAAAATATTATCATCTTCATTATTATTATAAAAACTTGATATTATATCATCTTTCACATTTTTGGGTGTTCCTAAGGTTGGCTCATCAGCGTCATCGAATACACTTAAATCGAACATATCATTCAACCAATCTTAGTTTATTTATCCTTCATTATGAAGCGAAACAAAATCCGTTGGTTGAATAAAGATGTTGGTAGAAGTTTCATCTCCTACCAAGAGATATCTGCATTGTGGGAGTATCTCTCCGATCACATCATCATACAATCCAAGCTGATTCTGAGGAAAGTCATCATAATCATTATAAGAGTAACCTTCATCATTTTCCATAACGTTTGCTGAATTCAACAATGTTGATGCTGCTGCTGGCTGGTGGTGCTTCTGGTGGTGGTGCCGCTGCTGCTGTTGCTGGTGGTGGTGCTGCTGCTGCTGCAGCTGGTGGTGGTGGTGGCCCGTTCATGATATACATTTTTTTTTCACTTTTCGATACTTCTGTTCACTTCAAGGAACACTTCACAATTGAAGAACAGCTTCAATTTCCACTCACAATTATATGTCCCCATATATTGCGCTGACAGTTTAGTCCACTCAAAGAATGGCATATACATTCTGATAGTATTGATTTGAATTAACATGCGAGATCACAATTGAAGAACAGCTCCAATTTCCACTGACAATTATATGTCCCCATATAATGCGCTGACAGTTTAGTCCACCCAAAGAATTGCATATACATTCTGATAGGATTGATTTGAATTAACATGCGACTGGGTATTCCGTTTAGATGCCATTGTAGGATCTGCGGAAACGAAGAGGAAGAGGAGTCACTCACCCACTTTCTATATCAATGCCCAGCCTTAACAAAGACTAGAAATAAGTTTCTGGGCAAATATTTCATAGACAATCTCTCGGACTGTTCAGCCACATGTCCGGGTGATTTACTCAAATACCTAAAATCGACAGGTTGGATTTAGTAATACTGATTGCGTTCGGCGAGGAAGTGGTATCAAAACGGCACTCTAGTGCTAATTGTGGCTTGTAGTGGTTTATGCGAGCCAGCCACGGAAACCAACCAACCAACCAACATGCGACATTTAAACAATCAAATAGAGAAAGTAAAAAACCGAAATCATAACTATGTAAACAAACCTTCCAATCGCCTTCGAATATGCTGCCCTTGAGAAAGACATAAACCAAAATCATTACGCTTATGACAAGACACATTACAATCGCGTTCGAATATGCTCCACTTGAGAAACACATAAACCGAAATCATTACGATTATGACAACACACATTCCAACCCCCTTCGAATATGCTGCACTTCAAGTGTAGTCCAACACAAAATGTTGTGTTCTGCAAAAGACAGTATGTTCCAAATCAAAAAATGATGTGATCTGGAACATACTGTCTTTTGGAAAACAAATCGTACTGTTTTCGTACATACACTTCCCTACTACTTTAATTTCCTTAAATATTTATTGCCCATTTCTTTAAAATAATCTATTGAAATTTCTTCAAAGATTTTTTCGCTCGGTGCCGTTTTGAGTTGGGTGATAACATATATACCGGCTTTTGATTCAAGCCTTTGGAAGAACTGACCTAAGTCGAGAATTCCATTAGTATAAAGGTCGCTAAAATCAATTCTTGCTATAACTTTTTTTCCATGTTTAATTAAACATTTCATAGTTGTCATACGAAAGGTCACTACTTTTCATACATCATCATTCTTAATGATTTCATATACGTTGGGCTTAGAAGCTTTTTGCCTAAGCAAATTTTCTTGTTGTATTCCTGCGCAGGATTTTTTCTATCTACTTTGGTTTCTTGTAGTGACTTTTAGTATTTGTGATTGAATGTCTTTTAATTCTTTGATGGTTATTCTAGATAGCGCATCTGCTACATAGTTGTCTTTTCCCCTAAGATACTCTACTGTGAATTCATATTCCTCTAAATCAAGCCTCATACGAGTTAGTTTTGAACTAGGGTTTATCATCGGTGTTAGTGGTCTATGGTCTGTTTTGACAGTGAAGTGTCTACCATATATACATATATGGTCGAAAATGATTTATTGCTCAATGTATCGCTGCTAATTCTTGTTCAGTTGTACTCTTTCTACTTTCGCCTTTTGTGAATGTACGAGATGCATAGGCCACAGGGAGTTGAATTCCATTGTAGTTTTGAGTTAAAACTGCTCCACATGCCTCTTTGCTTGCATCGGTTATTATACAAAATTTTTTTCTGAAATCAGGATATTGTAATAATGTTGGTTTCATTAGTTCTTTCTTCAAATACTCAAATGCTTTTTGGCAGTTAGGTGTCCATTCAAATTGAATATTCTTTTTACATAATCTTGATAATCTTAATAATTATGTGACGTGCATAGTCTGAAAATTTTTAATGAAACGTCTATAGTCATTGCAAAATGCAACGAAACGTCTAGCACTGTCTGCGTCCGTTGGGACTGGGTATTTTTCAATGACATCATATATCTTGTCATCCGGTAATATACCTTTTATCAGTACATTTATTACCAAGAAAAGTCACTTCATGCATGAAAAATGAGCACTTATCAGGATTATATTTTAGGTTGTTTTTCCTACAAAAATCAAAAAAATTGGTTAGATCATGTGTTTTTCTGAACAACCGATGACTATTAAGTCATCCATATATTTATAAGAATGCTTGAGATGGTTCTAGACCAGAGAATGAAAATGTCATCATTCTTTTAAAGGAATTTGGCGCTATTCTCAAACCATACGGTAATCGTGTGAAATGATAAGAGCCATTGCTCATTGAAAAAGAAGTAATATTTCTTGAATTTTCTTCAAGTTCTATTTGGTGAAATCAAGACATTAAATCTAAACAAGAGAAATATTTTGCTCGGCCTAGTTGATCAAGAATATCAGCTATTCTTGGAATAGCCTAGCTATTTCGTCTTGTTGACTATGAGGAGTTCTATAATTTTTAATATAAACTGGTTCATTATCTTTTAATCTCAAGTTTTGTTTATAAAAGTTATTTGTTGTTATTGCTTCGGATTCTAATACCAATATGTCAGTATACTTGTTGCATAAATCGCTTTATATTGAATTGGACAATTTTTCCGAAGTTTTGATAATACTTCTACATTTCTGTTTTTACCTGTTAATTTATTGTTTACTTTTATAAATATGTTGAAATTAAGATTGATAGTATGAATTTTTGAATTTACTGGATTAGAGTACAAGGGACTTTGATCGTTTTCCGAATTACTTTGAGTGATTCGAACATTTCTATTATTCCTGGTCTGATTGTTGTTGGCGTTATTAAAGTTATTATTATAATTATTATTATTGTTTCCTCTATAATTTCTACCTCCTCGGCCTCTTCTTCTGCCGGTTCCTCGGTAGTTATTTCCATAATTATTTCGTCGGTAATTTCCATTACCACGGTATCTATTGTTTCCGCGATATTGGTTATTACCTCTATAATTATTAGTACATATGAGCACAGTATCCTATTTTTCAGTTGCTTCTATACAACTATTGACAAATTTAGAAATGACATCATTAATATTGCTGAATTGTCCTGCTTCCATGATAAGTTTAACACTATCAATTGTGCAATTCTTGGTTATTGCTTTGACTGCTTGTTGAGTCGAACATTTGGAAGCTGTCTCAAGTGTTAACCCATCAGATATTTAGGCACTTTCTAATGCCTTTGTCAATTTTTCTACTTCTGTCGTGCACTGGTTGGCGGTTTTAGTTTTCTGTTGTATGTTCATCAGTTTTGCTGATAGAACTTCTACAGATTCACTAGTTTTTAACGTTTCTATTACTTCTTTTTTTTAGTGACGTCTCAGCACTTATCAAGTTTCTTGCTGTTCCTTTTAGTTTTGTTTTTATTAGCATAACAGATAATTCATCGTGTGCTCCTTTGATGGAGTTCACCAATGAAAGTGCGTCAAGGAATGATTTCAAGTTTTCTGTCACTCACATTTTTTTATCAATTTTTGATCTTGTGTTAGGATCCCTTGCTTTAAAATTTGAATAATCCGGTAATTTAATGATACGTAAATTTGATTCTTTTTTAATTTCACAGTAAACCACAATTCGACAACCATCACAAACTACACTAGGAAGAAGTTCATCACACTCATCGTAGTTGACAATTCTTTTAATGTTTTCTTTTAATACTCCCGAAATTTTAAGCATATTATGCGTTGCAGCATGATCTTTTGATTTCGCGAACATATTTTTTGTTGGATGCACTTGATTCTAGATACTATTTAAAATCTTAAGCAATGAACAAAGTTTTTTAAAATCTAAAACACGGTTTTAAATGTCTGTCGTTTTTCACTAGTCTTTAATACGTCTACATTGAAAAAAGCTGCAATATGTTTTGTTGTTTTGTTTAACTGCCGCGCAGAAAACTAATGTAAACACGTCTAAGCTTGCATTCCTGCAAACGTATATTTGTACAAGTTACATTAAAGAAAAAATATAAACTGTAAGGCTGTAAATAGTCATATAGTGCGGATTCGTAAAAATTTTAATAGAAAGCAAGTAATTTATTTCAAAATCAATTTTTTTAAAAACGGCTCGATAAGTTATGGGCCTTAATTTTTTTTACCTTTAATTATGACCTAAATAACACAAATTTGCAAAAAAAAATGATGTGCTAAAACCTTTGATTAAAAGTTGGTTCAAGCCCACCGTGATTAGTAAAGGTTTTGTGTTTTTTAACATATCAAACTGAAATTAGGACAATATAGGTTTCTGATCTATATCCATCAACCGTGTAAATTTCATGATCGAACTGAAATTTGGACACTATAAGTTTCGGAGCCATATTCATTAGGGTGTTTCATTTTTCCAAAGGTGTGATTTTCTTATGAATTCGCTCACGCCCTGAGTCTCAGTGATGTAAAAGTTATGTATGCCCAATTTTAAGAAAATCGGATAATATTTAGAGGTTGCACAAATTGACCACTTTTTTCTCAAAACGCCTATACTCTTATAGTGGACACGCATGAGCATCAGCGCAAGGGCACTGCCATCTAGTTCAATTGTGTAGAAGTTTGAGTTACTAGAAGAGACGTCGACAACTAAATTTTGTAAACATTAGTGTTTTAATAACGAAGTAGTGGTTGATAGTGTCTTTAAACAGTTGTTACACAAAGCACGGTGTGCACCTCATACGGAAAAGCTTTTCTGACGTGTTTGACAGTTACTGCTCGAGGGAAACAACAGCAGGAACTGTCCAATTTGTCAGGAAACGGTTTTTTTGTGCTTGTACTATTTCAACTCCAAGTGAAAATTCAGTATAAAACTAGTGAAATTTTTAATACAAAGTGTTTTGTGCTAATGGACTTCTTATTTATTTGTTCCATTTTTGTAAATAATTTAACTTTAAAATGGGAAGTAAAAGAGGAATTTGGCTATTAGAAAAGGCTCCTACCAGTGAGTTTTTAGGAGCTCGGCTGCCTTCAAAAGAACAAGTACTTTTAGTTTTTATTTTCCATCATAAGGAAATAAAAGAAACATTTTCGGATGCTGCTAAAAGTACAAGTGTTAAATTGCAAGAAATGTGGAGTAAAGCAAATATTCCTGTTAAAACAGAGATAAACATTCGTGCTGGTATACGGAAGCTGTATAATGAGTATCAAAATCTGGCTAAGGAAAAGTCAAGAAACACGGACAAAGCAAAGATGAAACGGCAGATTTGGAAAGGTGACCTCGTTGAGTTATTTGATATTTCTAGACAAAATGTGATGGATATGATTAGCGTGTCTCAAGAAGATAAAGAATTTCTGAAGTCACAAAGGGAAGATCGTATGAGTTCATCAATGACTGGAGTAGATTTTTTTGCTGTTTTTACAAAAGTGGTCAATTTGTGCAACCTCTAAATATTATCCAATCTTCTTAAAATTTGGTATACATAACTTTTATATCACTTAGACTCAAGGCGTGAGCGAAGTCAGCAAAAAAATTAAATTTTTGTTTTTGGCCTACAAAATGAAACACCCTAATATTCATCAACCATAAAAATTTCATGATCCTAGGGTTACCAGGAGTGGTACCTCCCATACAAACCCAAATTAAAAGTGAAACTTATAAAGTATGAAAGCACAATAAAATTGCCTTTCAAACTGATGTGATGCTTATAAAGGAAGGTTGGATGCAACTCAGAGGAGTGTGAAGAGTATAACATCTTTGGCATAGCCAGTGATAGCCTTCTTTCTTATCTAACTGGTACAATATAAGTGTCTAATCTATATTCATTTACCGTGCAAATTTCATGATCATAGGGTTACCAGGAGGGGTACCTCCCATACAAACCCAAATTAAATGAGAAACTTATAAAGAAAAAAAGTACAATAAAATTGCCACTCAAACTAATGTGATGCTAAGAAAGGAAGGTTGGATGCAACTCGGAGGAGCGTGAAGATTGTTACATCTATGACAAAACTAATTAAAGCCTTCTTTCTGGTTTTAAGCTAAGTTTTTGAAGTGAAACTTCTTTAGCGGCGTTGGGCAAAAATTTAGTATAAATTTTAAGTGAAAAAATACAGATTGTGACGTTTTTTGGATTCTGTATCTCATGAACCACACTAGGTAGACACTTGACACTACACAGAATGCTATATCCATATCCCCAACAAATAATAAATTTATTGGAAAGTCCACCGGAAAAGTCTCAAAAAAGAGATTACAGTTCCACAACAACAAAATGCAGTTTGTGTGTATAAAAATGTTGATAACAATAACTTGCAAGCAACCAGATAGTGTGTTGTACAAAAACAAGCGAATGTACAAAGGAAAGAGAACGAGAAACACACAGAAGATCGCAGTTGATCTAATTTTTGGGCAAGAGGTGATAGACGGCAAACGTAAACACAACAACAACAATTACACATGCCAAAGAAAGCAATATACAGACGTATAGACAGACGGACAGACTGAATGACAGACATAGCTTAATTATCAGGACTGAATATTTTGTATGCAAATATTGTATTGTTGTATTTGTTTTGAGATGATCTCTCTCTCTGTCTGTTTTTTAAGAAGCTTCACTTCTATCACGTGTTCGATGGCACACATGCAATTATTGGCCTTTTTGTTTGTGGATAATTTAATTTTTAAACATTTGCGTAATTTGAGTTTCATGAAATATTATTTTGATTATGAAGAATAGTGACTTGGGAATAATAATATCGCAATGTATCTTTATCTAGCTGATAACCTTTTTATGTCATTATGGTGGAGTCTCTTCAATCGACGGTGCCTCACACCGTGAGTGAGAATCGTCTCTGAACTGTTTGGATGAGTCTATAATCTCTGCTGGTTGCTGCTGCTGCTTTGATGAATTTCATCGCGCACCATGGGTATACGTAAATTTCTGTGTAGTATAGCGTTACATACAAACCAGGAGGCCTCCATTATGCGTCGTAGTACCTTATTGTGGCAGACTTGAACTTTCCGAAAGATGGTGGCAGAAGCGGTACCCCAGATTTGTATGCCATAACGCCAGACAAGAGCCCCTACTTACCTGTAGATTGTCCTCTTATTATTTAGTGACAGCTTACTGGATGGCCGTAATAACTAGTCAAGCGTACGCAGATTTACATAACAGCATGCTGAGATGTTTTTTATGTGGACTCGCCATGTGAGTCGCTTGTCCAGAAACAGATCGAGGTACCGGACTAAGTCCAGCTGTGGAATGATACTGGAGTCATATGTTCCAACAGTGCAAGTGCCACGTCTAAGAGTAAATACGCAACTCGCTGATTTTTCTGCGTTTATAACTATGTTCCAACGCTTGGCCCAGGCGTGAAATCTCTGCAAATATTTCTGAAGTGAATCTGGAGCTTCTTGGGCTGAGAAGGAGTTAATAAAGATGGCTGTGTCATCTGCATAAGTAGCGATAGTGGAACATTGGAATCAACTATTGGGATATCTGCCGTGTATAGAGTGTATAGGAGCTAATACGCTACCTTGCGGCACGCCGGCTCTAATATTTCTTATTGATGATTTCGTGTCACGTAAATTCACAAAGAAGGTGCGACCGCATAGATAACTCTGTAATAGAGTGTACTGATTAGCTGATAGAAGTTGTTTGATTTTATGGAGCAGACCATCGATCCATACCCTGTGAAATGCTTGTTTGACGTCTAGAAAGACAGCGGAGCAGTATTGTTTTAGTTCAAACGCTGTAAGAACATGTTAAACTACACGGTGTAACTGTTCTCGAGTGCCATGCTGTGCTCTAAAGGCAAATTGATCATCATTTTACTCAAAAATATTTTTTCAAATATCTTGGAGAAAGTGGGGAGCAGGCTTATCGGTCTATAAGATGCAACGTTGTTCTCTGGATTACCAGGTTTGGGAATCATAACTATCGATGCACAATTCCACTGGGTTGGGAAGTGACAGATACACAATATGGCATTAAACAGCGTTACCTAGAACAATATTCCCTTACATAGAAGAGCTTTAACCCACTTTTGCATCAATCTTGTCATGGCCTGGACATTTCTTGGATTTTAACCGACGGATCAGCAGTTTCACCTCACTTGGAGTGATGTGGCTTGTGGAGGATGGATAAGCACCATTTTCTGACAAAGCTTCAGTCGTTTCCCTTATCTCTGTGGCATCAGCGAATTGAAGGGGCGAAAATCTATTTTCCAGTTCTTTCGCAAACGCTTCAGCTCTTTCAGATTCACTCCTACACCACTCATTGTTAGCAATTTTTATTGGAGCGTGTCTATGTGGTTGCTCCTTTACACACTTAGTGGCCCTTCATAGGTTAAATCCAACTTTTTTGTTTGGATCAGCATTTAGCATTAAGCTATCAAACTTTTCGGTTCGTATTTTCTTTAGAAGTTTTCTCAATTTGCCTTTGCCTTCTCCATGCTACTTTGTCACGAATATTCCTACTCCTCATATACCGTCGACGCAGACTACGCTTATATCTCACCAACTCCAGAACCTCTGGTTTAACAAGCGCCAGAGGTGGGTTGGGTTGACGAGACGGTAGTTGAGAGATGCAATACTCTGCGGCTTTATATATGTTTTTTTCAAGCAGGCTAACAGCATCGTCAATGTGTTCTGCCGAGGTCAGTTCAATATTGAGGTTGATGTAGGAGTCAAGCCATGACTGAAATCTCTCAATATTGGCATGAGCAGGCAAGAGTCGTTTCTGAGTTGAATATGTGTGCCCTGATACATTCATATGAATTACCAATGCCAAGTGCTCAGAGCTGAGATCCAGATTTTCTCCGATTGATAGCGAATTGGATTGAATGCCAGCGTAAATTGCAAAATCAATCACATCTGGACGGTGGTCATTAGCATACGGGTATAAGGTTGGAGCTCCAGTTGTCAGAACCTGTTTTCTGCAATTTGTTATTGCATTAAACAGTTCTTTTCCTTTGAGGGTGGCTCGCTGAGAACCCCATAGGCGATGTTTTGCGTTCCAGTCTCCACCGGCCATGAATCTAGAACCAATATTATCGAAGTAGTCATGAAACTGTTTTTCATTAGGTTTGTATTTTGGTGGGCAGTAAATGGAGACAATTACTATATCGCTTAGGTCAGTGGAGATCATTACAGTGGCAGATTGGATGGAGCAAGTGCGTATGGGCTCCAGAGGGAAGTGTCATAAGAAAGATTTAGTGATGATCGCAGCTCCTCCACTCATGCGATTATCATCTGGGTGGTTGGCTGTATGGATTTCGTATCCATATAGTTTAAGATCATCTACAGAATTGCATCTACAGAAGTGCGTTTCAGAGATTAGCATGACATCAATGTTATTAGTTACCAAGAAAATCTCTATCTCATTTCTCCGCTGCACAAGACCATCTGCATTCCATATTACTATTTTCAATTGTTTAAATGTGATTGATTACATTATTTTTGGTGAGAATTGCGTCCAAAAGCATCATTTGTAATTCAATCATCTTCTCCATTTTGGTTATTAATTGATCTACCACTGGTTGGTTGTTCAGCAAATGTGGCATCGTTGGAAGTTGATGTTACAGGAGCAACAGAAAGAGGGCGGGTAGGAATCGACCTCTTATATTATATGGGCACTTTTCTATCAATCATCTCTTTTTATACCTTGCAAGCTCTATAGTTGACCGTATGTGGATCATTACATAAAGCTTACTTTGCTGATTCTGTCGGGAGTTTTAAGCAAGAAGTAGTGGCATGCCTGTCACTGCATTTTAAGCATCTAAACTGCTTTCTGAACATGCGTTTGCTATGACCGAGTTCTTGGTAGCGATGACATTGTGGAATATCAGAATGTTGGCGAGGGGGTTCTGTTTTGACAATTTTCCGACACAAACGAGTCAATTTAAGAACTTCCATGTTGTTACTATTATGCTTAATGGCCACAAAAAACATATTAAGTGCCTTTTTGTTAATTCGACCAACAGGGTTGTGAATATTTGTAACAATATGGCCAAATTTGAGTAACACATTTTCAATATCAACCGTGGAAGTGGAATAGTGCATTCCTTTTATCACAAACATATATGTACGCTCGTCTTTTAATTGGAAAGTGAGATAAGTCAACTCGTTATCACCTAGAAAACCAGTGATCTTACGGTATAATTCAGCTGTAGAAGGCAGTATTTTTTTCACCTCTGTTCATTACTTTAGCAACATAAGAATCTGGCTCAGTGATTGAATACAGGTTTTGTAATAAACCATTGATTTTGATTATTTCAACTATGAAAATTGGGGGAGGTTTTAGTAGCATTGGTTGTTGTAGAGCACTGGTGTTTATGTTATAATTGTTTTGGAATGTTTTTCGTAGATTCATTAACGTTTGTGGTTGACTTTGTTATGGTTTCAGTTTCACTTTCGGTTTTACTTTCAGTTTCCATATCATCACACTCCAATTCCTCATCTGAGTCACTGCTCAATTCTTCAAAAACATTGGTGAGTTTCCTAATATTTTTCGATGTTGATGCATATCATCACTTTTAATGATGCTCTTGTACCTCGAGGAACGAGGGCTCATGAAATTAGAGTATGTCTTAAGAGCTCGAGTTTATGACGGCATGTTATACCAATGCATTTAACATTAAATATGCGGGCACACACAGGAGGTAACCCAAATGCACAAATGTTTTCCGACTTTCTACTAAAAATTAGAGACGGAACATACCAGAAGTAAAAGGAAAAATAATGCTGCCTGAAAATCTATGTAATACTGCTTCATCACTGAACGACCATATTTCATCTGTAATGGTGACCCAACATTATTGACAAATCAACCGAAAGAACAATTCTAATACCACGCAAGGATCAGGCCACAGTAATTAATGATAGAATATTGACGAGTATCCCGGGGGTAAACACTGAATATCGTTATATTAATAGAGTAATGTAACAAGAAGACGCTACCAATTATCCTATAGAATTTTTAGAATCTCTGAGTGCCCCCGGTCTGCCACAACACAGTATCAAATTAAAAAAAGGAGTACCCATTATCCTTTTAAGAAATTTAAGTCCTCCTAAATTGTGTAACGGCACCAGATTGAAAGTGAAGACTTTACAACCAAACGTTCTTGAGGCAGAAATTTTGACCGGTTGTGGCAAAGGAGACAGCGTTTTCATACCTCGGATTCCTCTAATTCCCAATAATTTCCAATTCAATTCAAACGCGTTCAGTTTCCAGTGAGCTTATGTTACGCTATGAAAATTAACAAGAGCACAAAGATAAACTCTTTCGGTAGCAGGCATAGATTTGAGTGTTAGTTGCTTCTGGCATGGTCAGTTAAAAGTGGCTCTTTCCCGTTTTAGCAATTCAAATATTTTATATGTACATAGTCCTGAAGATTCAACGTCAAATGTTGTGTACAGGAAAGCGTTATTGTAGAAAGGTATATTAGTAGTAGTAGTAGTAGAGTAGCACTTCTTTTTATTCATTTTTTCGTTATATATACATATGTAGGTACAGATTAAAATTACCTTTATTTATACATTTTTGGAAAAAAGAAAAAAAAAAAGAACGAGGGGTGATTTAACAGCATGGCTGTTAGCCGTTAGCTGAATTGTGATATTAGAAATTTTCTGTAATTAAATATTGTGCATAGAGTCTTCCAACTGATTTCATGGTTACCCTTCAACATTTTTATCAGCTCATTTTGTTCAATTGATTTTTTCTTAAAATGTGACACCCTAAATTCATTTAACACAGGGCATTTTGATATGAAGTGCGTCAGTGTTTCCTGCTCATCCCTGTTGCATAACGTGCAAATGGTTGACATATCTGGCGTGAAACGATTTGCATTCAGTGGTAATGTGTCGCAGCGTGCTTTTATTATCATCGTTATTTCACGTGGAGTTAGGTTGGCTTTAAAATATTTTTCTCCAGCTGCTGGTTGCAGGTATTTATAAAAGTGGTATGTGCTACCTGATACTTTTTCCAGCATTGTACTCCACGAAGCCGTTTTTAATGCCTCAATGAGCTGATTGCAATGATTACACCAGTCTTCTTCTATTCCAGCATTCCATTGAAAGCTTATATTGTGTTCTGCTCCCATTTGATTAAATTTATTTGCCCACACAACGTTTCCTCTAAGAATAGCTTTTGACAACTCATGAGGCAATCTATCTGCGTTATATGACACTAAAGTCTTTGTGATGTATTGCATATGCAGACCTAATGTATAGAATTGACTGTCTTCAGTATCAGTTTCCAATGACAATGCATGGTTTGGGGTTGTGTCCGGTAGCCTCAGCACTCTTTTCAAGAAATACCGCAGGAATTTGTTTACCTCTTCCGGCATTGTGTATTCCCAAACCTGTGCTGCATACGCTTGGATTGATCTGCAAACTGCCAAAAATAGCTTCCATTTTGATGCCAATGAGATTTCTCTTTTGTCTAGGAAATTACGCCATGTCGAGTTAATGCTTGCTCAATTCGGTTCTTGATGTGTTTGGTGAAAGACATCTTTGGTGTGAGAATTACACCAAGGTAACAGTACTCTGATGTTATCTTCACTCGTTCTTACTTGTAAGTCCACATTTCTTGGGCCGAAAGTCGACCTCCCTTTCTGAAGACCAATATTTCTGACTTCGTTCCATGCTTCATTTTTAACAATATATGTATATCATTGATTGGAGTACATTCACATCATCAGCTAGTGGTACTATATCATCCGCGTACATTAACACTCTTATGTTTGTCCCATCAATATTTAGACCACCTTCCAAATTGTTGTGGATATCATTTAGATATAAAATAAACAGCAACGGCGACAGTAGACAACCTTGTTTTACCCCAGAATAAGTATCAAAGACATTTGACATTTCATTACCCGTCCATACCGCGTACTTGGGTCTTTGTAGATATCTTCTATTACTCTTAATATTTTTGTTGATAGGTCAATCTCATGCAGCTTTTATATTAGAGGGTTTCTGGGTACCTTATCAAAAGCAGCCTTGAAGTCAACAAAGAAGGCGTAAACTTTTTTGTTTTCCGCTAATTTTATGTGCACAATACTTGACAGGCTGTATATGTTATCCACCGTTGAGTATCCCCTTCTAAAGCATGCTTGGAATTCGTTAATGATGTTATACTGTTCTGCCCATATGTAAATTCGCTCATTTAGTACACCCATGAACACTTTTGCGATGGTATTCATAAACGCATAAAATTAAATATCGGGAACAGAATTGTGTTTGAAAATGTATTGTCCACTTTTCCTGTTTCGAGTATAACGTTGTAAGCTCTTGTTAACTCCTTAAGGAACTCACATAACATAACACATAGGAACATAAGGCCTTGTTATTTTTTGACTTTTTTAAAACTTGATGAATATCGGATATTTGTATAGCACTATCAAGGATGTCATGAGATTGATATCGTTGGCAATAATGGATTTCACAGAATTCTTGGATAGGATTTAAGAGGGTTGCAAAGTAATGTTTAAACTGTTCCGCCGATAAATTTGCTCCAGTTTAAAAAGTTTGCCCTCTTATTTGGTGTGCAATTCTCCACCAATCTGAGGAGTCTTTTATATGGTTTATTTTCTGTTCCATCCTTTTAAGATATTCAAGTTTGGCCTGCTCACACACATTTCTATAGACTTGAATGGCTCTTAAATAGTGAGACTTGTCACTTTCATTATTTGTTCTTTTAAATTTGTTTAGTGCTTCAAATAATTTTATGCGCGCTTTATGACATTTAAAATTATACCACTTCTGTTTAAAAATTACGTTTGTGCCACTCAGAATCTCCACTGAGTTCCTGATAACTTCAACTAGCTGGGATAAGGTCAGTGTGTTATTTTCTTCCTTTAGGGTCTGTAGGTTCTTAGTTTAATTTTTGTTGGTATGTGCTACGCTTCGACTCTATCCAGCGCAGTTTCGGTATTAAATTCTGTGGTTTTGTTTGGCTGTTTATATTTTCAAACTCCATAGTAAGCTTGGCACATGATCTTACCATATTTGATGACAGACTTCGAAATTTGTGACCAAATGAAGGCACTCCACTGATATTGCACAAAGGTCATTTACAGAGCTTCTGATCACATCTACAAAAGTTAAATCACCACTTTGATCACCTTACGTTCTTCCATTCAGTATCAATAATCCATAGTCTGTTCTTCATCATGAGTGATGTGTGTTTTAATAAGCGATATAAAAATTTACTTTGCAGGCCATGAACCTTGTAGGAGATAAGACTAATTTTTGCATTTTGGCAGGGCGTTGTTTTTTTGTAGCTTGTCGAACCAGTACTTATAATCTATGGAAATTAGTTTAGCATCGTTTCCATACAGCTCCCTGAGAGCAATTCCACCATCCTGCTGGTCTTACATCAACTTTTTTTCGCGGTTCCACCTAAACTATTTATTCCCGATTTTTATGGTGTCATCCCTCAACATAATTGGATGTTATTTGTCTGTAGCCAATATCGCCGATTTAAGCTGCAGCATCACCATTTTGATTAGTTTGTGGTCAGCATTGAGGTCACGTTCTATGTAGATAGATGAACCAGCCAGCTTGTTTGTTCGTTTCAAAATCGAGAGCAACCCCTCTTCCGAGTCAAATTCAACCAACGCAAGCACTTTACCAATTCGATCGCATTTAAGACATCCTGCAGGCTCACTTCTGGCGAAAGTGCTCCTCGGGACCTCTTTCCTGACGGTGTGCCCACATCTTCGTTTTGTTTGTTTGGCGTACGTTGCATTGTAAACGTCTACTCTACTTTCTCGTTCAAAGTTGTTGCTACTTAAGGATTACTTTTACGCTTAAAATTTAATATGTATGTACTAGTTTTGGGTATACTTTTGGGCTTATCTCTAATTTATAACTAAGTGATGCAAATCACAGCATTCAAAGTCCTGGGATCCAAAGTCCAAAGCTCGGGAACAGCTAGCTAGTGTACTATGTATTTTTTCGAATTTTTGCAGCTGCTGTTATTTAAACGGTTAGTTGCTACTTTGCTGATATACCGAATATCTTTGCTTGTGTGTTTTTGATGTTGTTTTCACTGTGCTTTCTCTGTTTTTGCTTTCACTGAGGATATTTTTATGCATTGTGCTTCCAAAAACAAAAGCAAAATTATTGTTGTATGTATTATTTTCTCTTTTATATTTTAATTAATGTTATTATGTATGTTGAAAACGTTTGTTCTATTCCAATTTTTGGTTCACTTTTTGTCTTTTTATTCTCTTCACGGGAGCTCGATGAGACGAGTTGATTTAGCCATGTCCGTCTATCCGTCTGTCCGTCTGTCTGTCTGTATGTAAGCAAACTAGAAATTTTGCACATAGGCTTCCTTTTACCATACGCAGCACATTTGTCGGAATCAGCTGAATCGGATCATTAGGGGGGGACCTCCCATACAATCCCCTTTTTAATTAATGTTCTTGTTAGAAAAAGTTTTTTGTTTTTTAACATATCGAACTGAAAATTGGGATCTATAAGTTTGTAATCCATAACCATCAATCGTGTAAATTTCATGATCCTAGGGCTACCAGGTGGGGTACCTCCCATACAAACCCCCCTTTAAATTAATGTTCTTGTTAGAAAAAGTTTTTTGTTTTTGAACGTATGGAACTGAAATTTGGACACGATAAGTTTGTAATCTATGGCCATCCATTGTATAAATTTAAAGATCCTAGGGTTACCAAGAGTGGTACCTCCCATACAAACCCAAATTAAATGGCAAACTTTTAAAGAAGGTTGGATGTAACCCGGAGGAGCGTGAAGAGTATTGCATCTTTGGCATAGCCAATGATAGCCTTCTTTCTGGTTTTTAGTATAGTATTGTGTATAAACATTTATATATTTAAAAATAAAGAATATTATTATTATATTATACTTTATTTTAAAATTTTATACTTTCAGTGTACCCATTTTTCTTTAATTTTTAAATTTTTTTTCCTATTAGTCATGCTTATGTATGTTATGTCGAATGAAATTTGTTTTGAATCTATTCTAATATAATAAAGAAGTAATATTTGTTTTGATGATTCATGTAATTTTCGCAACGACTTATCCAATTTCACCATTAGAATGCTACGTTGTCATTGAATGTCATAGGATACTTACTTTTTTGATTTATGGAACGTTTAATATAGATTTTTTAGGATAAAGTTTTTTAAATTTTTTCTACAGCCAAGCACAGAAACGTTTGTACGTTTTTATGCTGTGCCTTCCCTTGAATTTTGTGTTGTTTTTGTTGTATTTTCCCTCTCTGTGTACGCACACGAATATTGTGCTCTTCGTTATCTTCGTTTTGTATATGTTGATTACTGAGATCGACCCCGAAGACTGTGTGTTTCGTTGTTCGTGCTTTGATTGCTTTTGCAAAGCAGATATAAGTTGAGGTGTATGTGTGTGTACTCCAGAGGTATACAGAAATATAAACAAGAAGCCTTCGTGAACATTTTGAAAATAATGAGGAAAGAAAGAATCGTTGTCTCTATCGCTCTTAAGTGAGAACAACAACATTATACATGAGAGCGATAGAGACATCGAATCTTCCCTTGCTTATTATTATCGTGAACGTGGTTATTATTGCTTGATGCACATCTCTGGTTTACGCACACGATTATTGCCAAAGTCCATTATCTACAAAGACTGGACAATTGGACAATTCCCTTAAGAAATTGTGTTCGCTGTCAAAATTGTAATAAAAATAATTCAAATTTTTTTTTTTTTTTTGGTAGTGAGGGTGTAGCAAAGCACGCAGGGTAAGCTAGTATTAAATAAAATTTCAAATATTTTACATAATTCATTTTATTGTGAATTATTGGGGGTAAATAAAAAGTATCGCTAACGGTTCAAAAGCGATATCAGAAACGACACATAACACTATCGCAAACGGTGCAATACCGATATTAAAATAGATACATAAACACTATCGCAACGGTCCAAAAGCGATAACACTAAAGTGATCGCGAAAGCCTCAATATTGTATCCTTTACGACTATCGTAAATAATAGAGTTGTTGCCACAAACTGAACGACAGATGATACATTCGCTTATCGTTTTCGGATCCGGGCAAACGTGTCGTTTATAATTTTGGTCCACTGATTAGAAACGTTTTCGTAAGTATGAGATTTTTTTGTTGTATGACTCGAGCTGAGTGAGTATGTGAGGATAAGAAAAATAGAAAGAGGGGGAGGGTGGAAAGCATTGCTAATAGCAAGTTGCTATTAGCAACTAGCATGCAATAGTCGACCACAGCGCACAATCAGACGGACTTAAACATAACAGAAAGAAGAGAACAACAAAGCAAACAATAGAAACAAAAATGTGATGTACTATAAACATACACTAAGCTTAATGCCTTCGTAAGTAAATTGCTTGTGCATCACATACTTTAAGCAAAGCCAATGCTAAGACGGCATTTCTTTGGTAATTTTTGCTAGTGTTCACATGAACACCACGCTTAAAATTAAAATTTTTGCTAATTCCTTTTGATTTATGTTTCATTATACAGCTGTGCGTTCTGTCGCAGAAAAAATTTCTACACCTTCCGCTCCTATTGGCTACTATATTCTGCATGTCGCATGCATCCTCACTCTACGCAAGCCAAAATTATGAACAAACACGTAAGAGGAGAAAGAAGCCAAAGAAAAACGCCAGCTGAACGAAATTAACGCGTTTATAAGACGCCCGAAACGGTTTGCTCTTAGGTCAGCCTGACTCAATATACATGCATAAATTGATTTTCAGTTCGGTTTTAACACGCGAAGCGACTTCAACAAGCGCACATTTCAAACCCGTCGTTATTTTCTGGAACCATATTTATGTGTCTTATAAATACGAAGCTTACATACGTTTTGAAAATCAGCTGTTCGTAAAATGTTGGTTTGTTCAGTGTTGCCATATGGTGCAGCTTGTTTCCTAAACAAAAACTATTCTGAGCCAGGCTGACCTAAGTGCAAACCCACTACCTCGCTTTCCTTACCAACAAAAAAGGTTTTCGTAATTGCTGAGTTTATCGTGTAAATGGGCTCTAAGCAAAACAGTATACAAGCATCACTACGCTTATGTACACTATTCATTTTTGTTTGTAAGCGCAAGCGGGTTTGGTGCCTTTGTGTGCATGCTTGGTACAGACCACATAAAGTATATATATTCTTGATCAGCTAGACAAGACGAGTTGATTTAGTCATCTATCGCAATGTGAATAGCTTCACTGATTGCAACGAAATTAACATTAACATATTCGAGATGAATTTACAGATCAAAAACTGAAAGGTTGGTGATGTCCGTCTAGTAAAAGTTACAGTTAATGGTATCTTCAAATTCATGCTCGGGTATGTATACTTCCATCCGGACACAGCGTTACCAACATTAAGCTTTGTATGTTACGATCTCTAATGAAATATTCTTAAAACATCGTTAAGACTATACCTGAATACGAACCAGATCTCACTACACCAATCATGATAGTTGGAGAATTTAATGTTAATGTCACACAAGTGATTTCAATTTATTTCATAACGAAACTATTTCAACTACGTTAGGCAATAGCTGCATTGATTTTACGTTTACAATGTATGTCATTTGTTTCATATTTTTCTTATCACTGACCAATTTTTATTAAAATTATAACAGTAATTATTTGTTTACTTAATCCTGAATCTCATGATTATTACAATATTAATAATTGAGTCGTCTGATTTTGCAAAACTAAAAAGAGAACGGCATAACACACTAACATCACATCGGGAGCGCAGCAAAGCACGCTGGGTATGCTAGAATATTATATTTACATACAAAATAGCCTTTTATTGCCGAAGTCCTTTATAATTTTTTAAATCTTATCTCGTTTTACATTTGGGCGGGACAACGTTACTAACAAATGCACAAAACAAAGTTTGCCGTGTCAACTAGTTAAGAAATAAAACCACAATTTTCCAATTATAAATTCTCTTTAATATTTTAAATGTATTTTCTAATACTATTGTTTTTATTGAAAGTTCTTAATTTAACTGGTTAATTTTTCCATTAATATGTAAATCATAATATAATTTGGTTTCTATTTTTAATCGAAAGTCCGTGTATTCTATTGATCTATTTGACATTTACGACTCGCCGCTAACTGCCTCTGCTGTCATATAGAAAAAGCCAGAGTTACATATTATATTAACAGTCTCTCCAGTGCCCTCAAAATTAGATTCAATAAACATGGAACCGTATTTAGCAAGAAAGGCAAGCAAAACCATGCCACCAAGCCAGTAGCTGCTATCATTAATTGCCAGATACAAAAGTGATGTACAGTTTCCAAGAATGGAAAGATGTGTAAGGGTATCCTTAGCTTCACTTTCCTCACTCTCACGAATTACATTCAGTATGAAATTTAATGTCAAAGGCACCATGAATAGACCATGACCCAGAGCAATGTTATTGCTTTCAGCGGCAAAAAACAATTCAATATTTACCAAAGGTAAGGGTATTAGTTCCAAAACTGCTGATGATGTCTGTTTTACCGATTCTTCTTCACCGAATATCAACCCATATACATGGATCAGACCGTGAGCTAAGCCAATGAGACACGCTGTGAATGCATAAGGTTTATTGGCTGGCGGTATCTTATATAAGCCATATCCACTTGCGCCAGTCAATATGATGCTGAATACGGTATTTATAGTTCCTACGTCTGACATCTTGAAATTTTTTTATTTTTGTTTTCGCTCCACTCTTACTTTCTTTTATTTTTCGACCAATTGATCTATGATGTATGATAAATTTCCGATTTTTGTTTTTGAAAATTTTTAGATACCAATTTTTTTTTGGGTAAATTGGTGTGTATTGGTAAGTGACCGGCCGAAAAAATATATTAATTTTTGGAAAATTTTGTAATGCTGTCTGAATATTTTTTGGTTTATGAAAAAATAAAATCTGTTTTAATAATTGATAACATATTAATGCAAGGCCTACATAGTTTCAAAAATAAAAATTAAAAAGTCTTTTCATAATGGTTTTTATACAATCTCATTGTTTAAAAAATTCAATTATTATAGGTGACAGCAATCAATATGTCTGCTGAAACCAAAATTATTTATAATCCACTTACACGATGAATTAAATGAGGCCACACACAAATTGTTCAAGCAGTACCGGCCTTGGGGTAGAGCGAGAGGAGCGGTCGATCTACGCGCCAGATAGCAAGGGGTCGAAAAGCCAAATGCAACAAACAATTTCCAGCGCGAAATTGAATTTTAAAATACCGCTATCATAACGTTATGTGCACGGTGTTACCGATGTTGTATTATTTAGTGACTGATTGAAATTAACACAAAATACTTATTTAATTATAAAGCAAGAAAGGCTTTCTTAATGTTATGGAAGTAGGAGTATACTTATCAAAGCTACTTAATTTAATTCAATTCAATAAGTGTTGATATGTGCAATAAAAGGTAATTTTTGAAAATTATATTTATTTATCTACTATACATATAATACAATTGTAGACTTTGTCAGCTTTTTTGACGTAGATACGTCTATATTTTTGATACCAGGGGGTAAACCTAAAAAATTGATGATAGGAAAAATGGGTATATAGTTTAGTGTTGTAGTTGCAAAACTATTGTCCACATACAAAATCTAATTACATCATTCGGTAGCTAAAGGACCAAAGAATTGGTACGTTTAGTTAGGACTGTGTTTATCTTTTTACCTTAAAATTTTTGTCCAAGTTGTTGTTTTTTTTTTTTTTTTTTTTTTATTTTGTTGTCTGCTGTTAATGTTTTCCTATCTGTACATATGTAATAAAAAAAAAAAAAAAATATTTTGTTGTTGTTTTGTGTGTATTTTGTTTTGTTCTATGTATACTTTTTTTGCTATCGCCTTACGCACATTCTCTTTTGTTGTTGCTGTTTGCTTTATGATTTTTTTTGTTTCTTTACTTTTTGTTGATCATTATCATCATCATGTTTAACTTAATCATTTCATTTTTACTTATTTATATTTGTTATTGAGTGAGTAGGTAACATAGATGCAGCAACAACGTGCTCATTCCTTTAACTCTCCTTCTGCGTGCGCAGCTCACTTCATTAACATAGAAGGACAGATCGGATACCCCATAAAGTACATATGTATATTCTTGATCAGCTCGACAAGACGAGTTGATTTAGCCATATATCGCAATATGAATGGCTTCACTGATTGCAACGAAATTAACATTAACATTTTCGAGATGAATTTACAGATCAAAAACTGAAAGGTTGGTGGTGTATGTCTTGTAAAAGTAACAGTTAATGGTATCTTCAAATTCATGCTCGGGTGTGTATACATCTTCCGGGCACAACGTTACGAGCTCTAATGAAATATTCTAAAAACATCGTTAAGACTATACTTGAATATGTTTCAGATCTCACTACACCAATCATGATAGTCGGAGATTTTAGTGTCAATGGCACACAAGATTGCTCATTGCCGGACTGCATGTTAAGTGAGTGCAATTTATCTCATATCGAAACAACTTCAAATACGTTATGCAATAACTGTTTTGAATTAACGTTTACAAGAAATCTCGATGAATCCTGTATGCCATTTGTGTTTTTCTTCTCAGAGACTAAGCTATACTAATATAATAAAGAGATAATGTTTGTTTTGATGATTCAGGTAATTTTTGGAAAATTCGCCGGGTAAGTGGGAAATATTACCTTTTTGTGTTATTATTATGTAGAAAAAATTGAAAAATTGGATACGAACAGTGTCATAAAATGTAAGGCGTGCACGGGGAAGAAAAGGAAGAATGAAATATTCAAAGCAGATGTAAGGTAAGGTGTATATGTGAGTATGTATATGGTCAAGTATCGCGTGCCCTTGAAGAATTGCAAGGGTGTGGTGAGGGGTTGTTTGGAAAAGGGAAGAATGAAATAGTCAAAGCAGACATAAGTTCAGGCGTATGTGTGAGTGTGTGTATGGGCATTTTCAATGATCGCGTCGTTTACAAATTTCGTACACAGTTAATTTTTCTTTTATTTTTATTTCCATGAATGTATTACATTTTAATAAATAGTTAATATTTTAGTAAAAGCAATTGACATGCAAACCTTACATATAATTTTTCTCCCATCATTACCCTGTATTAAATGTAATAAATTTAAATAATTAAATTACACCTGACAGCCAATTAACATTTTCTTTTCTTAATCGGTTTCATCATTCTGGAACAAACGATATCTGTTTGCGTTTCTTATTCATGATTTGATTGATTTAAACATCTGTTCTTTCATTTATGCAAAACAAACTTTGTAGTATATTGCGCAACACTAAAAGAAAATTGATTTAATATTGACGTACAAAGAATTTAAAAAAAAATATAAGGTTTACAATGCAAAAGACGATGTTCATGTTATGAACAGAATCGATATCCGACATGAAAATCGTTTTCACGCAAAAACAATTACGGTAGTGTAGCGATACTACCTGTCCCGATTTTTTTTTTATGTTCAGGTAATAAATAAAAGCCACTCATTCGATTCCAAATCAAATTACTGAAACACAAGAAGCTTTATTTCGCGCACGGGTTGAACTATATTTTATCAAAAATATCCCACAAAATATTATTTAGTTTATAGTTTATAAAATTTAAAATACGTTTTTTCTAACTAATGTGCTTTTCAACATTTTTAACCGCCTTCATAAAAAGAGGAGGTAATATGTTCGGCTGTTTATATTTTGTAAGTATGTATGTATTAGAGCTGTGCGCGTGACGAAATTCTATGTCACGAATTTGCACATTCACGAAATAAAATTTTTGTCACATTCACGAAAATTCACGGTTTGTTTGGTCTTTCAAGATCACGTACGTTAACGCACGAAAATTTTCTTAGTTCATCATACATTTAAAAGTCGCGTAGTCTAGGCATTTATATTATTATAGGCTGCGGTGTAATAAATTATTTTTTATGTGTTTATAGAAGTTAAGAATTCTCTTGTTTACTTCCTAATTATCATTAGTATCATCATTATCCCCATCATTATTCCCACACTATTTGCGATGATGCAATGTCCGCTTTGGTTGATGCAATATCCCAGTGTCCAAGCATAAGCCACAAAGACCCTTTTTGGTGACAGTGCACTTTCATGCACGTTCGCCAACATACAGCAAAGGCTTCGAACATTTGAAGTTCGAAGTGTTTGATTACGTACGCCAACATAAAGCAAAGGCTTCGAACATTTGAAGTTCGAAGTGCTTGATCACATAGGCTAGCATAAAGCTAAGCTTCAGACATCCGAAGTTTGAAGTGAGTTTTTTAGTTTCTCATGAAGATTCAAGAAAAGCACAAAGTGCTATCCAAACAATTATAATAAGATTAAAACAAGAAAAGCACATAGTGCTATCCAAATAATTATAATAAGTCTAAAACATGCAAAGCACATAGTGCTAAATAAACGATTTCTATTTTAAAAAGAATCCCCAAACAAAAATATTCTTTAATTGGCGCCGATTGTGGGGCCGCGTGAAACAATATAATTGTGAAAATACGCGGTCGTGTGTGTTATAGATTGGTGCCTTAGTAGTACCCTTTTACTTTTGGGTACAAAACGGAGGGTAGTAAAACCCAGCCACTATAGCCGGTAGTTTTTGGAAAAACTTTTTAATAATGTGGAATAAAGTATAAGAATAATATGCAACAATAAAATAAAAGCGAATTAATAAAAAGAAAATAAAATTTCTAAAAAAAAAAAAAAAAAAAATATCCGCGTATACCATCGTCCACGTGATAGAAGTGAAACTTCTTAAAAACAGACAGAGTGATCATCTCAAAACAATTACAACCTTATATTTGATATTCTTTGTGAGTACACAGTTAATAATAAATAAGACCAAACATATTCTGTGTTGAATTATTTTATTATTTGATTTGAGTTAATTATTATTTTTATTTTCACTATGAAATTTTGTCACCGCTCGAGCACTTCCAAACACATTGAATATGCATAAAGATTTGGCATGCTCTCATTGTTTTAAAAAATGTTTTGCTCTCTGATGGTCATCTAGAAAAATTGTCAAGCTCTCGTACTATTGCTTGAATAGTATTATAAGTTTGTCAAGAAATTTGTTATGCCGGCCATACCTTATACGACTGATTGTACAATTTCATTTAGCTTGTGGACACTCGCAACATGTGCGGGGACGGACCATGGCACGATTGCATAGAAAATCAAAAACTTTTGATCTTGCTCGTACATTCGATCGCATAATGTGTGGCTGGCATAACACACAGAAGGAGACAAAGAGAAACCACATAAAGTAAATACATACATTCTTCATCAGCTCGATGAGTCTGTCTGTCATTCTGTCTGTCTGTCATTCTGTCTATCTGTCCATCTGTATATTGCTTTTGGTTTCTTTGGCGTGTGTAGTTGTTGTTGTTGCGTTAAGCAATGTGTTTAAATTTGCCGTCTGTTGTTCCCTCTTGCCAACAAATTAGATAAACTGCGAGCTTCTGTGTGTTTCTTGTTCTGTTTTCTTCGTACATTCGCTTGTTTTTGTACAACGCACATGCTGGTTGCTTGCATATACACACAAACTGCATGTTGCTGTTGTGGAAATGTAATCTCTTTATTAAAATTTTATTATTTGTTGGGGATATGGGAATAGAAATACACATTCTGTGAAAATTTCAAGTCTCTACTTAGTACGGTTCATGGGATACAGAAATCTCAAAACGTTACATTTTGTATTTTTTCACTGAAAATTTCATACTAAATTTTTGCCCAACGCCGCTAAAGAAGTTTCACTTCAAAAATTTTTTTTAAAAGTGAACAAATAATGAATAATAAACCCTAACTTTATAATGAAATCAAAATTATAGACAAATAATAAACACAAACTTTATAATAAAATCAAATTTATATTTTTTTTTTTTTTTTTATTACATATATAGGAAAACATTAACAGCAGAATCCGCCTTAAAATATTGGTTTGATTTAGTGAACAGTGATGAGTCCGTCACAGACGCTTATGATAATGTTATAATATTATTATAAATATTTTTATTTTCATACTCTCCTTGTGAGGAGATCATTAGGGTGTAATCTTTTAAGACGCCTGAGTGGTGCATTTAAGCTTAGTGAGGCTACCAGTGGGTTTGGATGATGAATGAGTTTTATGTTGTATCTGCTGCTGTGGAAGTTTATTTCTTCTAGAACTGTTGACGTGTTCAGATCTCGGTGAAGAGTCGTGTTTCTCACGTACCACGGAGCTCCAGTAATGCGGCGAAGGGCTTTGTTTTGACAAGCTTGGATCCTACGAATGTTATAAGCAGCAGTGGTTCCCCATATCTGTATGCCATAACGCCAGACTGGGGCCACCACTTGCTTCAGCATTTTGCTACTTAACGATAGCCTGCTGTTTTCTCGCAGTAGCCAATCAAGTCTGCGCAACTTCTGGTAGCAACAAGCAGCGGCACTTTTGACATGGGCACGCCAAGTGAGACGCTTATCCAGGATCAATCCGAGGTATCGAATTTGATTCACCTGTGGGATGATACTTGAGTCATATTTAATATCTGGACAGCCATCTCGCCTTAAAGTGAAAGTGCAGTTCATGGATTTTTCTGCGTTTATCCCGATGTTCCAACGTTTGGCCCAAGTGTAGAAACGTCGCAGGTATGATTGAGTCATATCCGCTGACACTTAGTGGGAGTCTTCATTTGCTAGGAGGGCCGTATCTTTTCCCATTACAAAGCAATGTTTTATTAACACACGAAATTCAGTTGCTTCACTGAAACATCTGTAACTTTTAAAGTAAATGTCAGATAGACATAAAATTTTCACACGTATCGTTTGAAAGTTGATAGATCCTAAAAATTATATGGATTTGTCATTACCGACGCCATATATATGTGAAACTACGAACTTATTGAGTGATGTGCTAGTTTCATGATGTTTTTGCTCTTGCAAGTCTCCCTTTACTTTTATTATCTCTTTCTCTTTTGATCTTTAAAGTACCGTTCATTAAGCTATTTTTAGGAAATAAATTATATCAAAACCTATTACCGTTATATTTAAATTTTAATTTATTATCAACCTCCATAAAAAAGGTGTTCTTTCGTTTTTAAACTGAAATATTTTGAATATTAAAAACTTTTTGACTATCAAACTAAATTATTATGAATTTGTTGATATTTCTTTATATGAATTAGATATTTCAGATTTTTAAAAACATAAACAACATTATTAGTAGTGTAATTTTGTATACAACCTCTATGTAAAAGTAAAAAACAAAAAATAGCTATATCTCAAAAACTAGACTACATAGAAAAAAAGTAAGATCAGATTCGAAATCAGCGACCTCGAATTAGTAATAAATCATTACAATTACTCAAGCACTAAAGAAAAAGTTCGATTTTGTCGGCCAGTGTTATTGGTGATTTTAATGTACGAATTGGACAAACACAACAACGAATAAATCTAAATAAACTAAGTTTTAATGCATTTTTGAAAACAGGAATTCAAAGGTAACAAATTCAAATGGAAAGGTACGCACTAAGTTCTGTACAGACTATGGATTATTGATACTGAATGGAAGGACGCCAGGTGATCAAAGTGGTGATTTTACTTTTGTAAATGTGATCAAAAGCTCTGTAAATGACCTTTGTGCAATATCAGTGGAGTGCCGTCATTTGGTCACAAATTTCGAAGTCTGTCATCAAATATGGTCAGATCTCATGCCAATCAAGCTTAATATGGAGTTTGAAAATATTAAAAGCCAAACAAAAAAAAAACAGAATTTAACACTGAAACTGCGCTGGATAGAGTCGAAGCGTAGCATTTACCAACAAAAATTAAATGAGAACCTACAAACCCTTAAGGAAGAAAATTACTTACCGACCATACCGCAGCTGGTTGAACTTATCAGGAACTCAGTGGAGATACAGAATGGCACAAAAGTAATTTTTACACAGAAGTGGTATAATTTTAAATGTCATAAAGCGTACATAATATCATTTGAATCTCTAAGCAAATGTAAAAGATCAAATAATGAAAGTGACAACTCATACTATTTAAGAGCCAATCAAGTCTATAGAAATGTGTACGGGCAGGCCAAACTTTAATATCTTTAAAGTTTCAATAATAATTTGCAACCCTCTTAAATACTACCCAAGAATTCTGTGAAATCCATTATTGCCAACGATATCAATCTCATGACATCCTAGATAGTACTATACAAATATCTGATATCCTTCAGGTTTTAAAAAAGTCGAAAAATACCAAGGCCCTGGAATATATAGGATACCTTATAAATTTGCAACCAGCGAGTTCTTAGAGGAGTTAACCAGAGCTTACAACGTTATACTCGAAACAGGAAAAGTGGACAATACATTTTTAAACACAATTCTGTTCCCGATATTTAAAAAAGGAGATCCAAATATGGTTAATAACAATAGTGGAATAGCTTTTATGCATACCATCGCAAAAGTGTTCATAGGTGTGCTAAATGAGCGAATCTACAAATGGGCAGAGCAGTATAACATCATTAACGAATTCCAAGCAGGCTTTAGAAGGGGATACTCAACGGTGGATAACATATACAACCTGTCAAGTATTATGCACATAAAATTGGCGGAAAACAAAAAAGTTTACGCCTTCTTTGTTGACTTCAATGCTGCTTTTGATAAGGTGCCCAGAAACCCTCTAATATACAAGCTGCATGAGATTGGCCTTTCAACAAGAGTAATAGAAAATTTTATACAAAGACACCAAGTACGCGGTATGGACGGGTGATGAAATGTCAAATGTCTTTGATACTTATTCTAGGTAAAACAAGGTTATCTACTGTCGCCGTTGCTGTTTATTTTATATCTTAATGATATCCACAACAATTTGGAAGGTGGTCTACATATTGATGAGACAAACAGAAGAGTGTTAATGTACGCGGATGATATAGTACTACTAACTGATGATGTGATTGTACTCCAATCAATGATATATAATAACAATAATCCTCTTTCAATGATATATAAGTTAGAGGATTATTGTTTAAAATGGAGTATGGAAGTAAACATAATGAAGTGAGAAATAATGGTGTTCATGTGGACTCAATATTCGTGTTCTGTGTCGATATGTGTGAGTGAATTTCTGTGCTCCTAGAAGAAAAAACAAATTAGTGAAAAGCCAAAGTATACTAATATTAATATGGGCTCTAAATTTGCCGAAGACTTACCTGCGATCGGTTGCAATAGGAATATCCCAGGCTTGTATGCTATATTGCCGCTTTTTACGCAGGCAAGTTTAAGTTTAAAAAATTTTTTAATAAAAACAAAAACACTCAATACATTTGGTGTTTCTATTGTCTTTCTTTCCGAGTATACATTAGCTGTTCCTGTCGCACATATGATCATCACAGGGTGACTCAGTTGGATTAAGGTGACCAGAATATATTTCCTTGTTATATTTCAACGAATTTTTAAAATTATAATATTAAAATATTGCCGTCAATGATAATTGACGGCAAACCGATTCTAAATTAAGAAAATCGATTTAAAATTAAATATGAGTATTCAAAGAACTCCACCAACAACACGCAGCCAATCTCAATAGTAGAACTTAAACTCTAATGTAATGCTTTCATGGAGCCAACAATGCTCAACTCCGAATCTTATCTGTTTACAAGCCCGATTACAAAAACAACACAAACAAGCACAACTACAACAACAACTACTAACTCCGCTATAACGAGTACCGCAAGCTTTTGATTAGGTACTATGGCAAGCACGACTTGGAGCGCCGAATCTGCGATTTCTCACCCCTTCATTATATCGTCTAACCTAGCTTCAAATGACACTCCTATCGAAACTCCGCCAAATTCTGAGGGGAATGCATTAAAAAGTGATCAGCGACAGATAGAGGAAACTCCAAAAATCAAACCGGCAGTACAAACTGCGATCGATCGATATGTCCAAATAAAGCTAAATTGCAGATCTACAACGAAGAGAATTTTATGAAAATATCAAACTATCTAATAGAGTCAAAAACAAATCATTATACTTACCAATTGAAAAGTTCGAAGGGGCTGCAAGTTGTCTTCAAAGGCATCAAAGCTAATGTAGATACCAACGAAATAAAGAGTGCGCTACTAGAAAAAAAATTTAAACCAAAAGTGGTGATAAACATCATCAACAGTCAAAAAGTACCGCAGCCCATGTTTAAAGTTGAACTTGAGCTAGAAAGCGTGCCACTGAAGAAAAATGCAGTTCATCCTATATACAATCTACAGTACTTGTTACATCGTAGAATTTCTGTGGGGGAGCCGCACAAGCGTAACACTCCTGTGCAATGTACTAACTGCCAGGAGTTTGGCCACACAAGAGCGTACTGCACACTACATTCTGTATGTGTCGCCTGCGGTGAACTGCACAATTCCACTACTTGTAACAAAGATAAAATGGATCCAAAAATGAAGAAATGCAGCAACTGTGCCACACCGCAAACTATAGAGGTTGTATTGTATTGTATTTAAAAACCTGAAGAGTCAGCTGAACAATAGGACGATGAGTGCTGGTCCTCGACCTAGTAATAATATTGTGCATACCACCCAAGCACAACCGTACGGCAATGCTGTCCCCGGGGTATTCTTTGCTAATGCCTTGAAAACTGGACCCGTGATTGGGAAAGATACTCTCCCCTCACGTGATGGTACATTAGCTCAGTCTATTCGCACAGCTCCGACAGGTGAGCAACATCAACAAAATAATACGCCCGAAAACACTCAAGGTTCGACAAAAAACATCGAAGCAATGATAATGGCAATGCAGCAAAGCATGATGAACTTCATGATATTTACAGAGTACAATGCAAGAATTAATGCAGAATCAAAACAAACTGCTTGAAATGCTCAATGAGCAACGATCAAAATAAACTATCAATGGGTTTGTTAAACATTTGTCTCTGGAATTCAAATGGAATCTCTCGACATAAATTAGAAATTTTGAAATTTCTAAAGGACAGGAATATTGATGTTATGCTCCTTGCTGAAACCCATCTTACGGATAAAAATAATTTTCAAGTACCAGGGTATGTCTTCTATAACAGGAATCACCCGGATGGAAAAGCGCACGTTGGTACTGGTGTTCTGATCAAAAACCGTATTAATCACTACCCGTTGGTAGGAATTGCGGAAAAACATATGCAAGCTTCATCAATACGTCTGCAATCAAAACGTCGCAAGTTTATTGACCTCCACGTTTTGGTATAACAGAGGCGCAATTCATGCAGCTATTCAACTCCCTAGGAGATCGCTTCCTTGACGCTGGTGACTATAATGCAAAACATCCGCATTGGGTTTCCCGACTGGCAAACCCCAAGGGAAAGAAATTGTACAACACGCTTATTTGTACACATTACAAATTAAACTATGTCTCCCCGGGTAAGCCTATATACTGGCCAGAAGATCCTAAAAAAATACCGGATTTGATAGACATCGCCATTACCAGAAGGATTCATAGCAGCTTAGTAACAGCAGAAGCTCTTCAGCTTACTAGAGTACCCTCAAATCAAAAAGTACCCCTTGGAACTAACTTCAAATAAGACCAACTGGCTTAAATACAGGAAATACAATAGTACTCATATCGAGCTGAGCCCAATGATAAGCAACGAGTATGATATTGAACAATCCGTCGATAACCCAAGTTCAATTCTTACTGAGGCAGCCCATCATGCAACTCCTCATGTACCCCCAGCCGTGATATGCTATAATCACAACATAACCAATAGGCACATAGATAGTCTTGTCGCAAAGAAACGTCGCCTACGAAGGAAATGGCAAAACGTAAGGTCTCTTGACGCAAAACATCGCTTAAGAGTTGGAACTCGTGAACTTAGCAAAGCCTTAAAATATGAGGATCAGCTCACCCAGCGTCAATTTATAGCTAAACTATCACCTACAAGCTCAAAATTCCCTTTGTGGAGGGCTCAAAAATGCATAAAACCGCCAGTTAATGTTAACACGCCGATAAGGGATAAAAATGGTAAATGCACAAGGAGTGACGAAGAGAAAGCAAAAACTTTTGCATTGCACCTTTCAGATGTCTTCTAACCAAACCCACCAACTAATAGTATAGGTTTATTCTTACAAATATTATTTAATTAGTCCGGGTAAACGTTTGATGACGTTTTACATACACATGATCTGCTTTTCCGCATTATACGCTTTTTAAAACCGTCCGCCACTAAAACACGTCTTCTTTCTTGTTATTTCTGCCCACGACACGACTGCTACGCTCACTCTGCTCCTACTCAAAACACCCTCGAAAAGGAATCTTGAGTCGCGTTGCCAACCACTATTCTATAACAGGGGATGCCACCTGCCACAAACCCTCACAATCCTACAATCGGCCGTCCTGACTCTTCGTTCGTCCTGAACGAATCCCACTTCTTCATAAATTCAGCCGCAGTTGTAGTTAAATTAGGTCCTTCCTGAGTCCCTACTTTCTGTACCTCGTATCTACCATGTTTCATCACCTTCGCTACTTTGTATGGTCCGAAAAATTTTGGTCGTAATTTCATGCCTGAACTATATTGTGTTCTTTTGATAGCTACTAACTCTCCTACCTTATACTTCGTTTCTATCTTTCTGTTTCTGTTAAAACTTTTCTTATTTTCCTGCTGTATCTTCTCAATATTTTCTTGTGCATTCTTCCTTGTTTCATCTCTATCTTCGTTAAAGATGTCTATTTCTATATCTTCTAATAATTTTCTTATGTCTTCATTTTTTACCTTCATGTTAAGTCCAGTAAGTATCTTAAACGGGGTATACTTAGTACTTCGAGGTGCCGTGTTATTTATGATCTGCTGCACACGTTCTACATATTGATACCAACTATCTGGTTTACCGTGGCATATCTTACTGAGCATTGGAATTACTATTCTATGGATACGTTCTACCTGACCGTTTCCTCTGGGCATTCCTGTCGTTATGTGTAGTAGTTGTATGTCTTCTTCTTCACAATAATCTCTGAATTTATTTGATGTGAACGCTGTACCTCTATCTGTGACTATTCGGTTGGGATTTCCAAAAACCACTGACTGCCTTTTGAGTCTCTCAATGACTTCTTCTGTTCCTGTGGATTTCGTCGGGTACAACCAAACGAATTTCGAGAACCCATCTACCACTACTAAGATGTGATTATATTTTTTCCAAGTCTCTGTAAGTGGTCCTACATGGTCTAAATGATATGTCCCCAGTGGCTGTTGTGCTTTGTCAATTGGCGTCAGTAAACCTTCTTTTTTCCCTTTTTTAGCTTCTATGACTAAACATTCTACGCAGCTGTGAACCACCTTTTCTACCTCATTTTGAATGTCATGTATGAAATACTATTTCTCTAGTAACTCCCTGGTCTTTTTAACTCCAAAATGTCCCTCACGATGTGTCTTGGTTATAATATCTCCTTCCATTGCCTCTGGGATCACCAGCAACTCCTTGTTCGTGTCTTAATACAAAATTTCATTTTTTGTGGAATAATCTTCATATACATCTGTCCTTGTTAATACTTCTTTGATAGCTTTTATCCATTTGTCCTTATCTTGTTCTGTTCTTAACGATACTTTGCTGAGTTTTCGATAAGGAAACAAGACAAACGACTCAACGCATCTACGTGTCTCATTTGGGATCCTGATCTATGCTCTATTGTATAGTCAAACTCTTGTAGAAACATGGCCCACCTTGCTACTCTAGGTGGCACGTCATCTTTTTTCATCGTCAAAGTAAACGCATTACAATCAGTTACTATTTTAAACTTTATACCTAACAAATATACTCGCCACTTCTTAACTGCTTTTATTACTGCCAGTACTTCTAATTCGTAAGACCTATACTTTTCTTCACAAGGTTTAGTTTTGCTGCTCAAAAACCCAACTGGGTGAAAAATTTGATCGTCTGGATCTTTTTGCATCAAAACACCTCCGAAACCATGCATGCTTGCATCTGTGTGGACTTCTGTTGTCGCATATGGACTGTACAACTTTAGAACCGGTGCTCTTACTATCAATTGTTTTAAAAGGTCAAAAGCTAGCAGACACTGTTCGCTTAGTTCAATACTCTTGTTCTCTAATGCTTTGTTCTCCTTTCGCAACAAATCTGTCAAGGGCTTTGCCTCTAGAGCATAGTTTTTAATGAAACGACGTAAGTATGATGTTAACCCTAAAAAACTTTGTAATGCCTTTTTGCTTCTTGGAACTGGAAAATTAGTAACTGCTTCGATTTTGTCTCGTGTTGGTAAAATATTGTTGTCTTCAATTTCATAACCTAAAAATGTAACCTTCCTCTTCAAAAATTGTCCATTCTCCCATTTGATATGTAAACCTGCCTTAGCTGCTATTTCTAAAAACTCTTTGAAAATTTCTATTCCTTGTTTCTCGTCAATGGTGGGAATGATTATATCATCCATATAAACAATTATCTTTCTTGCATGCATAAGCTCTCTTAAAACAGCGTTGATATCACGACAAAAAACAGCAGGGGAGTTTGATATACCGAATGGAACGTGTGTGAACTCGTATTGTCCGTTGTGTGTAACAAACGACGTGTACTTTCTTGATTCCTCTGCAACTGGAACGTGAAAAAATCCATTTGCCAAATCCAACGTCGTAAACACTTTCGATCCTTGTAAACCCTCCAACACATCATCAATAAGTGCTATGGGGAAATTGTCCTTCTTTATTTTGAGGTTAATTCTTCTATAGTCACAACATAGCCTTTTTGAACCGTCTTTCTTTGCTACTAAAACCACTGGGGAGGCATACTCCGATGAACTTGGAACTATAATCTTTTCCTCGAGCCATTGCTGTACTTGCTTCTCGATGACCATCTTATTCGCATAAGAAGTTTTCCGCGGGTGTTGGAAAACCGGGTAGTCATCTTCCACAATTATCTTGATTTTGACCGGAGACTCAATCCTTGTTTCCGGCACGTAAGTATTTATCAAACTCTCTATTGTTGTCCTCTGCACTTCACTCAGATGTTTCAAATCGACCCTGTCTGACGGGGCCTGTTTGACTAACAACTCTTCTACACGCATGCAGTTAAAAAAATCTGGAATTTCTTGCTTTCTAGTTTTGAAAACGATGCCACGCGAACTGAAAGTTATCTCTACTACTTCTAACACATCGTTGCCTATAATAACCTTGCACTGTAAATCCTCATTCTTCACTACATTGAAAAAGACTTTGAAATTCACATTGTCTACTGAAACGTCTGCCTCAAAATGACCGATGGTGGCTAGTTCTCCTGTACCTATACCCTTCATTCTTTTTGTACTCTTAACTAACTGCACATCCTTCAACTGTTTTACAACATCCTCGCAAATGAGACATACATCAGATCCTGAATCAATTATAGCCGTAACTCGTACTTCATTTACTAACAACATCTTGTGAATTAGATTTTTATTTTCCAACACATTTCGCAAAATTGAAAATTTCTCTTTTGTGACTATCTCCTTTTGGTCACAATTCTTTGCAATAGGCCCTGGCTTATTACAATTATAACAAACGAATTCTGCACTACATTGTTTTTCTACGTGTCCCTCCTTGTTGCAGCGAAAACATTTCTTTTTCCCTAAACCTCCCTCTCTTTTGTCTTTCCTATCTGGGCTTTCCTTTATCTTCTCATAGATTTTAATTTCTTCCTTTAGAATAACCAAAGACTTACATCTGTAAAGATTTGCTTTGTTTATCCTACTATCTAGAACACCCTCTACGAAATACGTTACGACACTCTCTTCATCTAAATCTATTTGTTTACCAATTTCAATCAACGCATACAAATATTCGATTAGGGTTTCTTTAGACGACTTTTTCCTTTGTCTTAAAAGGGTGTGAACATCAGCTGCACATAACTTATTCCCAAATTCTTCTACCAGACTATTCTTTAGTTTGTTCCAACTACATATTCCCTTCAGACCTCTAACAAACAGTTTAGCCGCACCTTCCAATAGTTGTTTAGCATAAACATATTTCTGAAGGTCGTCCCAATGCACCATGGTAGCAACATCTTCAAACTCTGTTAGCCATTAATTGATGTCAAATTGACCTATACCAGAGAATCACGACACGCTATCTCTCACATCTCGCAATGTAAACTGAGACCTTATCGCCCCAGACTGGACATCTAAATATTCACTTGAATGTACTGAATTTGCCTTATCTACTACTTCTATTTCCTCCTCAGGTTCTTCTAAATTTAGATGTTCTAACAATCTGGCCTGAAGTATGCTTTTCCTACCCAACGTGCTGAGATTTAGCTCCCGTAAGTTTGTCTCTTATTTCTACAACCTTTAAGTTTAAAATCTGTCTTGCGTCCATAGTCAAACCTTTTCGTTTAAAACTTAATATCTAGAATACAAAATTTGATATTAACAATGCTTCGATATAAACCAAAATATCACATCAACACCATACTCAATAGATTTACAACATTTCAAACAATTTAGTTGATGTGTTTCTCTTAAACATAATTACTTAAAAACTACCCTAAATGATGATTCTTTAGATGACACTTGTTGCTGCTGATGTTTATAGTTGCTGTTGATGATGTTGTAGCCTGCAGATTTAACTGCGCCCTTCAACTACAACTCCCTCGCCGCTGATGTTTCAATGTTGTTGTTGTTGATGTTGTAGCCTGCAGATTGACACTACCACCTTTGTGGTTTATCTGCGTCTTTCGACTACAACTCCCTCGCCACTGCTGTTTCAATGTTGTTGTTGTTGTAGCCTGCAGATTGCCACGACCACCTTTGTGGTTTATCTGCGTCCTTCGACTGCAACTCCCTCGCCGCTGATGTTTCAATGTTGTTGTTGTTGTAGCCTGCAGATTGCCACGACCACCTTTGTGGTTTATCTGCGTCCTTCGACTACAACTCCCTCGCCGCTGATGTTTCAATGTTGTTGTTGTTGATGTTGTGGCCTGCAGATTGCCACGACCACAGCTGCTTTGCTTGATGGCGTCAGCTAGGCGAGAAAAAAAATGTTCTTTGTGTTTCGATACGACTTATTCTTAACACAACCACCACACGCACATCGATAACTACGCCGCAATTGCTTTTTCTCTTTTTCTCTTTTTCATTCGACGCGACCACACATTCGTTCTCGACCGCTGCTTTGCTTGATGGCGTCAGCTAGGCGAGAAAAAAAATGTTCTTTGTGTTTCGATACGACTTATTCTTAACACAACCACCACACGCGCAACGATCACTACGTCGTAACTGTTTTTTGTCTTTTTCTCTTTTTCATTCGACGCGACCACACATTCGTTCTCGACCGCTGCTTTGCTTGATGGCGTCCGCTAGGCGAGAAGAAGTGATCTGCTTTTCCGCATTATACGCTTTTTAAAACCGTCCGCCACTAAAACACGTCTTCTTTCTTGTTATTTCTGCCCAGGACACTCGCACTCGACTCCCACGACACGACTGGTACGCTCACTCTGCTCCTACTCAAAACACCCTCGAAAAGGAATCTTGAGTCGCGTTACCAACCACTATTCTATAACAGGGGCTGCCACCTGCCACAAACCCTCACAATCCTACAATAGTTTCATGCTACCTTCCGATCAGTTGTATCTTGAAACCTCTCCCATCAGAATTCATCCATTAGACACAAAAAAAGTCATTACAGAGCATTTAAACCCAATAAAGGCGCCAGAGCACGACCAAATCACCAAATCAAAATGCTAATGGAACTACCGGGCCCTGCAATAAAATACATCACTAGAGTCTTTAATGCGATGTTGCAGTGTCGGTACTTTCCAACACAATGGAAGAAATCGATCATAATAATGATCCCCAAACCAGGGAAGGACAAGTCGCAAGCTTCATCTTACAGACCAATAAGCTTGCTGCCGTGTTTATCTAAACTCTTTGAAAAAACACTGCTTGAAAAAATCAATAGAATCGTACTAGACATTATACCCTCTCATCAATTTGGATTTCGCAAAGGGCACAGCACCATCGAGCCAGTAAACCGCATAAATTCTGAGATTCGTACAGCATTTGAACACCGTGAATACTGCTCTGCTATTTTTCCCGATGTTGCCCAGGCATTTGATAAAGTTTGGTTGGACGGCCTTATACATAAAATAAAAATGTTCCTTCTAAAAAACACAACACTCACAAAGTCCTTGAGAGTTATGTCAGCAACAGATTGTTTGCTGTGCGACAAAATGAGTCACAACACGAAACTACGAAATTAGAGCCGGAGTTCCACAAGGAAGCGTCCTTGGGCCGTTTCTATATGTGTTGTTATGTGTTGTACACATCCGACATACCAACGGATACTCAAATCACACAATCTACTTTTGCAGATGATACCGCAATATTAAGTAGATCTCGTTGTACGATGCATGCAACATCAGTTTTGGCAAGCTATTTACCACACGTCGAAGAGTATAAAGTTCTCCTTTATAACAGCATTATAAAGCCAATCTGTACCTATGGTTCTCAGCTATGGGGTAATTCAAGCGCCTCTAATCTAGACGTTATTCAAAGAGCGCAATCAAAAATATTAAGAACTATAACTGGAGCCCTTTGGTTTTTTAAAAACGAGCGATTGTATATAGATCTTAATATACCAACAGTACAAAATGAAATAGCTTAAATAAAACTTACTTATGCTGAGAAACTAAACACGCACTTGAATCCATTAGCAAAAGCACGCACTCGACTAAGGTCACAGGTTAGGAGAAATGACCTACCAGCCCAACTTCAATTATAAGGGCACTTAGTACATACATTCCCTCCAACTGGAGGTGAAGTAAAAGTAATAAAGAAGAAATTATGTTAAGATTCTATTACTTATTGTTAGTCTCTAAAGAAAGAGAAGATCCAATAAATAAAGAAAAAAGTAATAAAAAAAAAAACAAATGTGGACTTACAAGCAAGAACCAGTGAAGATAACGTCAGAGTACTGTTACCTTGGTGTAATTCTCACACCAAAGATGTCTTTCACCAAACACATCAACAACCGAATTGAGCAAGCAAAAACAGCATTAACTCGACATGGTGTAATTTCCTAGGCAAAAGCGAAATCTCATGGGCATCAAAATGGAAGCTATTTTTGATATTTCACAGGTCAATCCAAGCGTATGCAGCACAGGTTTGGGGATACACAATGCCGGAAGAGGTAAACAAGTTCCAGCGGTATTTCTTGAAAAGAGTGCTCAGGCTACCGGACACAATCCCAAACTATGCATTGTCATTGGAAACTGGTACTGTCACTTCTATAAATTAGGTCTGCATATGCAATACATCTCAAAGACTTTACTGTCATATAACGCAAATTAATTTAATCAGCTGGGAGCAGAACACAATATAAGTTTTCAATGGAATGCTGGGATAGAAGAAGACTGGTGTAATCGTTGCAATCAGCTCATTGAGGCATTAAAAGCGGCTTCGTGGAGTACAATGCTGGAAAAAGTAGCAGGTAGCACAAACCGCTTTTATAAATACCTGCAACCAGCAGCTGGAGAAAAATATTTTAAAGCCAATCTAACACAACGTGAAATAACGATGATAATAAAAATACGCTGCGACATATTACCACTAAATGCAAATCGTTTCGCGCCAGATATGTCAACCATTTGTACGCTATGCAACAGGAATGAGCAGGAAACACTGACGCACTTCATATCAAAATGCCCTGTTTTAAATGAATTTAAGGTGTCACATTTTAAGAAAAATTCATTTCAGCAAAATTAGCTGGTAAACATATTAAACGGTGACCACCACTATATATCTACAATATTAAATTATAGAAACTTTTTAATATCAGAATTCAGCTAACGGCTAACAGCCTCGCTGAAAAATCACCACTCGTTCTTTTCTTTTTTTCAAAAATGTATAAATTAAGTTAATTTTAATCTCTACCTACCACTACTACTGATATTATTGTTACAAAATAAAAACGTGGCCATTGCTTTCAGTTCAGAAGTGGGATATATATATCCAAATAATATGCCAGGATGGTGTACGAAAAACTAACGTTACGTAGATAAAAAAACGTAAAACGAACCGACGCTACATCGAAAAAAAAAGATTGAGGTTAAGTAACAAAATTACAAAAAAAAAAAACAGCGAACAGAATGATTAAAATAATCGATTTGAAAATGGATCAATTACAATTGATGCTACGAGAGTGTGATTTGCAAACATCGGGTAGCAAGGCGGAATTGGTTCAGCGTTTAATGGAGTATGTACAGCCGATGAGATCGAGATGCCTTGCCACCGCCAAATGCAAAAACAAATCGATTATTTGCGAGATTTGGTGAAGCAACTAATACAATCGCAAACGGTGGCACTCGAAGCGTCAAATAAAAAGAACGGCAACGGCGGTAACGACGACGGCAATAACGATAACGGCATTAGCAACAACGACAACGCCATCAAAGACAACGGCACCATAACAAGAGCCAACGATTACCCAACCAAAAATTGTATTAAGAGCAATAGGTAATTTATCCCCGAATTGTAATCGTTCGCTTGTGTATATCTTTCATAGTTGATCTGACCCGATGATGCTTTTTACTGGACCAGGTACATTAAAAGATGGATCTGCTAATCTCAATCTATTTATTAGAGTCCATGTTGTGATTGATATGTCGATCAACTCAGCCGGTAGTGAAGATGTCAGTTTTTCCATGATAAGTGCGTCCAGTTTGTAAGAACTGTTAGATGTACGTGACTGCAAAGTGATATGAGCTCGGCCACGAGTAACTCCAACGTTGTTAGTAGAAAAGCCAAATACCGAAACGCGCGCGTGTTGACGAGAGAGGCCAGCACGTTTAATAAATGATTCAGTTATGAATGATTTCGTAGAGCCAGAGTCAAGCAACATACGGCACTTCAACAATGTACCATGAGGGTCCACTACGTTTGCAATGATTGTTGGCAATAGTGTATTCGCAGTAGCATAGGACGAAAAATTGTTGAGTACCGCTGGAACTAACTCACCCTCAATTGATGACGATTGAATGTTGCAATCCAAATTATGATTGATGGTTAAAGTATTATTAACTGACGATGCTCTATTCATATGAAGAAGAGTGTGGTGCTTGCCCTTATACGTTCGGCAACGATATGTTGAATTGCATAGATTTGCTCGATATGTATTACTTAAATAGTTGTAGCATAAACCCTTTTTTCTCATATCGTTGTCGAAGACGTTCCCATGCTTGAGGATAGTTGTTGCTAGTAATTGGAATATGTTTTATTAGATTTAATCCATCCCCTGACAAATATGACTTAAGATAATGGAATTTCTGAGTAGCCATTAATGATTCTTTGGCATCGATTGCGTCAGAAAAAAGATCATAAAATGACGGCCAATCTTCGTAATTTCCCGAAAATATGGGTATTTTAATCCTTTCATAATGTACCCCCGTGTTCATCGGTGAATTTTTGAATTTCTCCAAAAACTCAGCTAGTTGTAGAACAAGTTTGGCAATCGAGTCGTCTTTCTCTTCAGTTTGGTATCCGCTTTATACCCTTGTGAAGCAGTAGTCAATGCTGCATGTGCCAGAAAGTACTTTTCCTCATACTACCCCATATCAACAGACGGATCGGCAAAAATCTTCATTTTCACTGTTTTCGTACATACCTTTACTGCATTCCATAAATTCCCTGTAGCTCTCTTCGAGTTTTCCCAAGCGATTTCGAAGTAGAGCCTCTGTGTTTGCTGTCCCTTCGATGGTTTTTGAGGCATCATATGAACTAGTGCCTTTACATAACCACGTTGTTTCGATAATACTATGTATGGTAGTACCATTTCATATTAACTTTGTTAGCGCACAATTATTCCAAAAGTATTTCCTTGAGAATCCGGCTCGAAGGACCAAAAATGTTTACGAATTAATTAAATCAAAACTTAACCAAAAAAACCAAGCACAGTTTCAATGAACTGTAACCTTTATTTTCAATAACAAAAAAAGACACATGTCTTCATAACTAAGAAATATCGAAGATTAATTCACAATAGAAAGAATGGTATCAAAGCATAGTAATAAAAATATTATAGCAAAACATAGCAATAAGAACAAAATCAAACATAGTAATCAAAACATAGCATATAAGTGTTAGTAGATCTTGTGTTGATAAGAAGTAATGTACAATAGAAAAGTTAAGTGTTAGCTAATCTCACCAATGATGTATGAGCGAAACCAAAATACATATTAGACTTAAGAATTTAAAGAACAAAAGAAAATAAAATGTAAACAAACATGCATTCATAAACAAAACGAAATCACTGTCAATGATAAGTTTCCTATTCCAAATATCGACAGCATATTAGACAAATTGGGGAGAGCAATGTACTTTACTACTTTGGATCTTGCCAAGGGTTTCCATCAAATTTTACAGAAGGAAGTAGATCAAAGGGAAACAGCTTTCTCAATACCTCAAGGACATTACGAATTTGTTCGTATGCCTTTTGGATTAAAGAATACCCTATCAACATTCCAAAGAATGATGAATTGCATTTTAAGAGATTTCATTAACAAAATTTGCGTAGTCTATATGGATGACATACTAGTTTTCAGTACTTCCTTGCAAGAACATATCGATAATTTACAAAAAAAAATTAATAAACTAAATGAACATATCTTCTACAATTTGATAAATGTACATTTTTTTTGTCGAAGGACAAGTTGATCGTTTGCAGCACACGTTACAGCCGTTTCATAAAATTTAATTTTGTGTGGTTTTTTTCGGGTTGAGCGATTGTGTATTTGCGCGGATAGTTTAACAAAATGAATTCAAAAATCGTCGCAATGCTCTTAATTGACAAAATTTGTGAAATTGAAGAAGAATTAGAAGAAGGAATGATTAAAAAATTTGTGGGTTATTCGTTTTTATTTGCGAAAGTTTCGTTAAAAAAAAATTTGAAAAGAAAATTGTTAATACGAATCGCTAGGTATGCTCACTTCGACGTTCAAAAGAAAATGCAATTTAGTATGTGGTTGTATAACTTGCCTTCACACTATGCAACCGAAGAACCAACCATCGAACCAACCCCGACAAAAATCAAATTTTTTTGTGCTTTCATACAACCGACCATCCAACCGGCATTTCTCTACCCCGCACACGAGTTATGTTAGAACCATCACTTCAATAAAACTAATATACCTACAATAGGTGTAGTGTATATCATGTTATTGACCTACATCAAAATATGTATCAATAAATATAAGTAAAACATAAATGTAAAAAACGGCAGTAACTCAGATAACAAAACGTAAGCTTCGATTTTGTCAACAGGTAGGTTTTCATCAAAATTGTAACGGCATTATTGGCCGTCATAGGTTACATTGTAAGTAAATTAGTTTAGAACTAGAAAAAGGATATCATTGGCTATGCCCAAGATGTAATACTCTTCACGCTTCAAATCTTCCTTCTTAGCATCACTATACTCTATTCTATGTTCACAGTATGAGTGGCACTGTATTTTTATTGTACATTTTATAAGTTTGTCATTTAATTTGGAATTTTATGGGAGGTACCCATCCTGGTAACCCTAGGATCATGAAATTTACTTGGTTGATGAATATGGAGCAGAAACTTATAGTGTCCAAATTTAAGTTTGATTAGTCAAACAAAAAAAAACTTTTTCTAATAAGAACATTAATTTTAAAAGGGGTTTGTATGGGAGGTAGCCCTCCTGGTAACCCTAGGATTATGAAATTTACACAGTTGCTGGATATACCCCAGAAACTTTTAAATGGATACGTTAAAAAACAAAAAACTTTTTTTATAAGAACATTAATTTAAAGATGTGTTTGTATAGGAGGAACCCCCTTCTAGTGGTCCGATTCGGCTGATACCGACAAATGTGCAACGTATGGTAAAGATTCAGGTTTCTAGCTCAAAAACTGAGGGACTAGTTTGCATACATACAGACAGACAGACGGACATTGCTAAATCAACTCGTCTCATCGAGCTGATCACAAATATATATACTAAGCTCTGCGATATCTCCTTCTGTGTGTTACAAATTTCATGACAAACTTTTAATACTATTCACTCCCGTGAAGAGTATAAAAATCAATAAATAATTTGATCTTGAACAATAAACTTGTCCTTGTCTTTTTATCATAACTGGCGCAGTCGTCGGCGATTTTTTTTGAAAAAGCAATCAAAAAGGACCTCTTTGTACTTACAAGGATATTTGGCAACCGTAAAAGTCGCTTTTAAAATTTGCATTCTTTTCACGCAGTATAAAAATTTGAAAAATTCATCTATATATGATGACATAGATCGTAATTTAAAAAGTGGCAGATCTTATTAAAAGACGGACATTCACCACCAGAATCTAATCCAGAATCATAAGAATATGAACAAAAGCTCGAGAAGCTACAACAACAGCAACAAGAACAATCAACAACAAAAGAAGACATAGACCATATATTTAAGAAATGGGAAATCTTCTTAAAAGAAGGCGATGTACCATCATATGCCGGTCCGAAAACACTTTCTATAGAGGAATATAGACGAAGGCAGCAAAAGCCACGGCAAGAACAACAACAACCACCACAACAACCACCACAACAACCAAAACAACAATTACAACAACAATCGGAGCTACATCAAAAGAAGAAAATGAAGCGAGGTGGCAAAAAATTCCAGAAACGCAAAGAAATTGCTATTCTGTATAAAAATTATTACATGGAGCCGAACAAGGATAGAAAAATTAATATCAAGCAACAAATTAAACAAATAAGAAAAAGAACATAGAAATAAGAAAACAGCAAATAAAGAGAAAAAAAAAAAATTTCAAACAACAAATCAAATACCTCAAAACAAAAACATAAAACAACAAATCAAGAAAAAAAACAGAAAGAAGGTTATCATTGGCTATGCCAAATGTGTAATACTTTTCACGCTCCTCCGAGTTGCACCCAACCTTCCTTTTTTAGCATCACATCAGTTTGAGTGGCAATTTTATTGTACTTTTATTCTTTATAAGTTTCTCATTTAATTTGGGTTTGTATGGGTAATCCGAGGATCATGCAATTTACATGCTTTATGAATATGGATCAGAAAGTTATAGTGTCTAAATTTCAGTTCGATACGTTAAAAAACAAAAAACCTTTTTCTAATAGCATGGGCGTAGCGAGGGGGGCCAAGATTTTTAACTTGATCAAACTTTTATCACATAAATTTATGAATGAAATTTGAATCACTTTTATTAAGTGATGCTTTTCAAAATATCCAATTATTCCATCAAACATTGTATTTGAGATGCACACATAAACATTTCACTTACATTAGAATAAAGATGATTAGACCAAGGTGATGTATGGGAAAATGCCGATTTGTTTTTTGTTAAAACTGCTTTGGGTATTATTTTGGCTCAACAATAGAGAACTCTTTTTGTACTTTAAAAAGAGTAAAGACCTGTCTGCGAGCAACAATGGGAGAGGCTCGACTTAATGGAACGTATTTTTAATATTTACCTAGTTTATGCGACGCTTATATCGATCTGCGAGTTTCAATATAACAAAAACCTTATCTATAAACACATTTTCAAATCGAATGTCACACATGAATCGATTTGACGAAACCAGCATGTGAGAATCGATTTCGGTTTGTAAATCGATTCCCGACATCGCATATACACTTAGCGCTGTCATTTCGATTTGTATTTCAGAATGTTGTTTCATAAGAGTTGCCATTTTGGTAGAACTTTTTTGATTTTTTTTAACTTTTTTTAATAATTTGTGATTTATATACTGCAAAATCATTGTAGAATGTTATTAAAAATCAAGATAAGTATTTTACATTTATATATTATTTTATTCAATGTGATTTCAACAAATAACTTATTCTGTTAAGAAAACCATATTATATGTTATGCATACTCTGACATAATGAAAACAAACCAAAATCGATTCAATCAAACTGATGTCGACTGCCTCTTACAAACATAAGCACCAAAATCGATTTTCGTTAAATTGAAACTCACACAATCGATATGAGCGTCGTATAAACAAGGTAATTGTTAGATACTAAGATATTTTGTATACCTTTGCAAAGGGCGTGCCGAGTTAAATAATTATTTTAATCCCTAAGCTTATGTCTCATGAGCGTTCACAAAAGAATGGTAAAGGAGAGTTTGGAAAAAATTAATAATAAATATTAAAAAATGTTTTAAACCAATTTAAAAATAATAGGCGTATGCTGTTTTGAACATATTTTCCAAACACAAAAAAAACAAAAATTTAAAAAAAAAATGAATTGCATTTTGTTATGTAATTGTATCATTCCATTGTTTATATCAGTTTTTGTTTTTGTTTTTTTAACATTAAACTACCACCCAAAAAAATATATTATAAATCATTGATTTAACTTATGTTTAGGGTAGAATCAATATTCATACTACATATCAACTTTGATCATAAGCAAATTATTCATACAGCCTGAAAGTATACTAAAAAAAAAAATTATCAAAATATGAAAACAAAATAAATCACAAAGCTTCTAAAACTGTGAGCAGTGCATATGGAGCACACGTTTCTTTTATGGGGACCCCTTTAATTTATTAACTTTATGTTAGTTTTAGTATTTGTTGTTATCATGACAATAGAAATACACATTCTGTGAAAATTTCAACTGTCTAGCTATTACTGTTCATTAGGTACAGCGGAGCCGAACGGACGGACGGACGGACGGACGGCGGAAGCTTAGTTATGGGGTCCCGTTAGCACTGTTTGGGTACGGAACCCTTAAAACCAATTTCAAACAACAGATCAAATATTTAAAAACAATAACATAAAACATCAAATCAAGAAAAAAAAACATTAAATAACAATGACACAACTGACATTCACGAGAAACAATATTATCAAAGACGCCCAAAGAAGCCATGAATTTCAAGGAGATCATACTTCTCTATCGTCATTCCTAAGGGAAGTTGACACGTTGTTGCGATTACTGAACGAATTTCCAGAAACAAAAACTTATTATATTATATTATCATAGAAGGAGATCAAGACGACGGTAATAAACAATTATGGGGCATTTGCAGTAGGTAGAGGCAGCATAAGAAACATAGTCACTTACTTACGGAACATACTGTCGAAACTCAACGAGAAGTATGAATATGACTCGAAGAAACCAGAAGAATTCCACCCCAACATGAACGAGAAAATTATATTAAAAACATTTTTAAATAATATTAGTATTAATTTAGCTTCTATAATTATAAATAGGAATATTAATAACTTAAGAGAGGCATATAATTATTTGTTATCAGAAGGGTTAATAAAACATTTTGAAAACTATCAAAAATTTAATTATGACAGGAATAATGAACAAAACAGAAATAATAACGACAAATACAGAAGTAATACCGGACAATACAGAAACAATAACAGTGAACAATACAGAAACAGTAACAGTGAACAACACAGAAATAATACCGGACAATATAAAAAAAATAATAACGGACAGTATAGTGGACAGTATTCTGGACATATACCTCAACTAATAACAGATCCAATGTTGATTAATCATATCGAGGAAACAAATTTTCGTTTGGACCTTTCCAAAGTAATTTACCGATAGTAGAATTAATAATTCTAAACAGTAAAATATTTTGCTTAATTGATACAGGTTCATCAACATCATTATTAAACTACACAGTTCTTCCACAACTAGAAAGACAATCACTTAAAGTACCGATAAAATGTAAATCTTTAAATTCTGAAGTAAGTATCACTTCTAAAGTAATAACACCTATAGAATTTAAGGAAGAGTCTTTAATGGCTTGGAAATAAATAAGGATGATTGAAAAAAATTGTCATGTTATCTTAGGGAAGAACATTTTAAAACCTCTCAAGGCAATAATAGATAACTATAAACAATAGTATTATAAAATTTATAAATGCTTGTCCATATAGGGACAACTAGAAGATGTTTCTACGGATTTTAACAAGCTATTTCAACATCTGAGGAACGATGAAAAGCAACAGATAGAGAACTTGAAAATACATTTTAATAATTTAAAATTTTTTTCAAAAGAATCAAAATTTTTAGGACACATTCTAACACCTGAAGGCATTAAACTTAACCAAAAGAAAATTGAAAACATACAAAGTTTAGAACTTCCGAAAACCAACAAACAGATTAAATCATTTTTGGGAACTGCAGGATATTACCGAAAATTCATAAAAGATTTTCCAAAAATCGCTTTTCCCATGATACGGTACCTTAAAAAGGATACATGAATAGATATAAAAGATTCAAATTATATACAGTCGTTTGAAAAATTAAAACGAATTTTAACAGTTTTGAAATACCCAAATTTCGATAAGCCACTTGAATTAGTAAGATGTAAGTGACTATGCCATAGGAGCAGTCCTTCCACCGGGAGGTCACCCAATTTGTTATAGTAGTCGAACCCTAAATAATCATGAACAGAATTATTCTACAGGGTGAGTCAAAAAGGACGGACGTTTTTCAAAAATTCATAAACTTGTTAAGGATCATTGAAAGCAATTTTTATTTGAATTTTTGGAATCGTTAGGTCAAAGCATTTAAGAATGTCAAGTGTGAAAAACAACATCGGGCATGATATGACCCCCACCGGCGATGCAGCGCTGAAGCCGTTCCACGAAGTTTGCGTCTTTTCTCTCGAGCATTTGCCAGTCGATTTTGGCAGTTTCCTCGCGAATTGCTTCCTTCAATTCCTGGAGGTTTCGATGCTTGTGTGTGTATACACGAGCCTTAAGGTATATCCACAAGAAAAAATCGCATTTGGAGAGATCAGGTGACCGAGGTGGCCAATTAATGTGCCCAAATCGGGAAATCACACGACCTGGGAAGTGACGGCGGATGACTCCCATTAAGTTGTTTGCAGTGTGGGCTGTCGCCCCGTCTTGCCAATTTGTAAGGGTGGAAATGCAGTGCATTGTATAAAATACGCCTTACCGATGGATTACTCAAGCGAAGTTGAGCGGCGTGGTTACGTGCAGAACGACCTGGGCTGCGCATGAAAGCTTGGCGGACCGCCTCAACATTTTCTGGCGTTCGAGCCGTTCGTGGACGCCCTGGGCGACGTCTGTTGCTCAAAACACCTCGGGTGCGAAGTGCTTCCACCCACCGAAGGATCGTGTTACGCGTGGGTACTCTTTGGTTCCTATGTATGTTGAAGTGGTGTCGGAATTCGCGCTGAACAGCGGTGATCGACTCGTTATTTCGAACGAAACTCTCGTAAGCGTAAACGCTGTGTTCCAACATCCACAGGGCCATGGCGGCGACTGAAAAATGCTATTACCGGACGAACATAACGGTACCAACCCCCTACCCGTCGGTCCTTTGTGGGGGAACTAGTAGCCTTGTCAAAAAGTCCGTCCTTTCTGACTCACCCTGTATATCGAACAAATTGCTTGTGATTTTGGTTTAAGTGATGCGAAGGGGTCAATTACACCAATGGAACTTGGCTATTATGGTTCATCGACAGTACCATCAAATCAATTAATTACTAATGAAAAATATCAAAGGTTCATTGGATGCTTATTATACATTTCATTAAATACGCGTCCAGACATTACAGCTAGTGTTAGTATTCTTGCACAAAAGACAACACATGCATCTCAAATAGATTGGAACCAGTTAAAAAGAGTTGTAAGATATTTAAAAGCAACATCGCAACTAAAGTTGAAACTAGGATATAAATCAAAGAATTGTGACAGATTAATTGGATACTCAAATTGGGCCGAAGACCGCACATCACGTAAGTCAAATAGTGGTTATGCGTTCTTTTACAATGGAAGCTTGATCAACTGGTCAAGTCGAAAACAAATCTGCGTGTCATTGTCAACTGCTGAAGCAGAATTCATCGCGTTATCGGATGCATGTCAAAAGGCAGCATGGCTTAAGAAATTACTGAACGACATACATAAGGAAATAACAACACCGATCATGATTTATGAAGACAACCAAAGTTTTTTGAAAATTATTAAAGAAGAGAAATTTTCAAATCGGACCAATCACATCGACACGAAAGTTAATTTTGTTAAAGATTATGTTGATAAAAAAATCGTGGAATGCAAATATTGTCTGATAGAAGAAATGATTGCTGATTTATTCACGAAACCATTGTCGGGTGTAAAGCATGTTAAATTAAGGGAAATGAATGAATTAAATAGATTGTTTAAATGAAGAGGAGTGTTGAATATAACATTTAACAATTGCAATTTGAAGTACATAGCATACATCCCTTTTTTACTCTTTCCTTTGTACACATTCATCATCTGTTATTCTTACATATAAAAAGTAATCTGTTTGTTCTATTATAAGTATCACTTTGTATTATTACTCTGTTATTACAATAAAGAGGTTATAAAAACCAACAGACATTTCTCAAGCAACACACTTCAAAAGAAGGAATTTTCTTAGCTGATCTATCAGTCTATACTCATCAACCATGTAAATTTCATGATCCTAGGGTTACCAGGAAGGGTAACTCCCATACAAACCACCATTTAAATAAAGGTTCTTATTAGATACCAGAAAGAATGCTATTATTGGCTATGCTAAAGATGTAATACTCTTCACGCTCCTCCGGGTTGCATCCAACCTTCCTTCCTTAGCATCACTACATTCTCTCTGTTACAGTTTGAGTGTCAACAAAGAACACATTTCAACAAAGAACACAGTTTGAGTTGCATTGTATTTTTATTGTACTTATACTCTTTATAAGTTTGCCATTTAAAGTGAGTTTGTATGGGAGGTACCCCTGCTGGTATCCTATGATCATAAAATTTACAAAACTCATGGATATGGAACAGAAACTTATAGTGTCCAAATTTCAGTTCAATAAGTCAAAATACAAAAAACTTTTTCTAATAATTCTCCTTCTGTGTGTTACAAACTTTATGACAAACTTATAATACTATTCACTCCCGTGAAGAGTATAAAATGAGAATTTGGTGATGCTAAGAAAGGATGGTTGGATGCAACCCGGAGGAGTGTGAAGAGTATTACACCTTTGGCATGGCCAATGATAGCCATCTTATGTTTATTTCGAGGAGATGATATTGTTAATAACTTGATTAATTCACTTCCTATTGAATTACATTTACCTGTTTACCAATTTTGTGGCCCAGGAACTAAACTCAAAACTCGATTAGAACGTGGCGATCAAGGTATTAATCCATTAGACGCGGCTTGTTAGAGAACATGATATAGCATATTCTCAACACGAATAGTTGAGGAAACAACATATAGCTGATTCAATTTTAGCGGATAAAGCGTGGTCGCGTGTCCAAGCATCTGATACTAGTTTGAGTGAGAAAGCTGCCGCATACTTCGTGACTAATGCTATGAAAGTGAAAACAACATTTGGCATGGGGCTTAAACATAAAGCGGTAATGGAAAACAAGAAGAAGAATACAAAGAAGGCAAAGAAGCGTGGATATGGAGTTTTAAAGGCGATAAAAATGGCTACAAAAATTTTGAAAAAGAAAAAACCTTATGCTCTTTATGATGCCTTAAACTCATAGCTCATAAAGTAATTAAAAAATCAATTGGATGCATGAGGAATATTAAAATACCACGTGTTATAAGCGTTCCGTAAGTTTGTGGTTTTTTACCTTTGGTACCCATCTTAACCGCTCTCAGAGCAATTGGGGGTTTATCATCTAGCGGCGCAGCGATTGCTAAAACGATAAATAATGTCAAAGCTGCTTGAGAACAAATCGAATAAAATAAACGACACAATCGCAAAATGGAAATTGATTTAGGGCAAATGATGCACTTGAAGCCATATAGAAATGGTTTTGGGATTACGACAACTAGCTCGCAAAAGCAAAAAAAACTCTTAAGGGAGCTTACCCTATAGAGCTCTTTCGAATATTGACAAAATGAAATTTGGTAAAAAACACTTTCCATATTTTAGAGGTATCTTCATGCGAAACTGTTTACCAAAAGAACCAAGGAAAAGGCAATGTGGCATTATTAATTTAGACTCTTCCACTGGGACTGGTATACATTGGGTAGTTTACTCAAAAAATGATAGGGAGCATAATTATTTTGATAATTTTGGAAATGTGCAGCCACCTTAAGAAATCGTTCATAATCTGGGAAAAAAAAATACAGAACCTCTAAAGACGAGAACAATGCTTCAATACTTTTAATTGTGGTTATTTGTGTTTAAAATTTTTAGTTAAGAATCATCCTTCAACACCAAAAAAAATATAACGGTTGTATAAATAAAATAATAAAGAAAAAACAGATTAAAAAATAAAAACAGTAAATGATGCTCAGAAATATATTGTTATCCAAATAAATAAATTCCTCGAAGATTTTAAAGGTTTAATTTTCTTCGAAGATGTTGACTTCTTGGAAGATTTCAGAATTGATTTTCAAAACCATCCTCTCAACTGTTGCTCTTCATAAAACATTATCATTATATAATGTTGATACATGTTTTTGTAATATTTCCGAAAGGAGAATAATGAAAGTTGAAAAAATAATCACACAATACCACATGTTGATAAATAGAATGATGAGTAAAGTATAATACAATATAAGAGAAAGAAATATAAAGGTGGTTACTTTCAAATAAGAAGAAAATATCTGGTATAAACAACATTAAATTTAGTTTTCAACAACGCAACATACATGATGGATAAAGTAAGAAGCCTCGATGTAGTTGACTGCATCAAGGATTTTAAAAGTAAGTAGAGGATACCTATACTTAACTCCACGGACATGGTGAACAATCAACCGTATTCTATTTACAATGTTGCTAGGACCAAGATAAAATTCGGTGATAGCATTGTGGTGGAGTAAGCGGACCTTATACTTTACCATCCTAAAAGATGTTCTTCGCTAAAGGATTCGTCCATTGCGGCAATTAAGAAAGGAAACTTCCATCTCATTAAGATGAGTAGAGAATCCACTCATTTTTATGAGATCACATTGAAGTACATTCCCTCCAATTAGTGAAATTGTAACAAATATAATACAAAATATATTATATTAAGATGAAAATAAAAATGAATGAAATATTATAATAAACTTCACCTCTTGGAATAAATAAATAAGATTTGAAAAAAAAAAGTAAAACCAGAAAGAAGGCAATCATTGGTTATGCCAAAGATGTAATACTCTTCACGCTCCTCCAAACTTCCTTTCTTAACATCACTAAATTCGCTATGTTACAGTTGGAGTTTCAACAAAGAATACAGTTTGAGTATCAAATATGAGCACAGTTTGAGTGGCACTTTATTGTACAATTTTACTCTATAAGTTCGTCGTTTGTATGGAAGGTACCCATCCTGGTAACCCTAGGACCATGAAATTGACAAGATTGATTGATATGGTCCAGAAACTTATATTGTCCAAATTTCAGTTCGATACGTCAAAAAACAAAAACGTTTTCTAATAAGAACTTTAATTTAAATGGGGGTTTGTATGGGATGTACCCCCTAGTGGTCTGATTCGGCTGATTCCGACAAATGTACAGCGTATGGTAAAAAGAAACGTATGTGTATTTCAGCTCTCTAGCTTAAAAACTAAGGGACTAGTTTGCGACCAGATGGACAGACGGACATGTCTAAATCAACTCGTCTCATCGAGCTGATCACAAATATATATACTTTATGTGGGACATCGCAGTCCCTTTCTGTGAGTTACAAACTTCATGTCAAACTTATAATACTGTTCAGTCCCGTGAAGAGTATAAAAATAAAAAAAAAATTGCATGTGTGCCATCGTACACGTGCTGGAAGTGAAACTTCTTAAAAACAAACAGAGAGAGAGGGAGAGAGGGATCATCTCAAACAAATACAACAATTCAACATTCGCATACAAAATATTCTGTCCAGTTAATTTGTTGTTGTTGGTTGTGTTTACGTTTGCCGTCTATCCCCTCTTGACCAAGAATTAGATCAACTACGAACTTTTGTGTGTTTTTCCGCTAAAGAAGTTTCACTTCAAAAATTTTTCATTACATTGTGAACTTCTGATTTCAAGGATTGAAATTTCAGCTAGTTGTGAAATTGTTTCATCCAATCATCCGAAGAAAATAAACAACACAATTGCAAAATGGAAACGATTGCTTTAGGGAAAGAAAAAATAGATTGAAAATAAAATAAACCAGAAAGAAGGCTATCATTGGCTATGCCAAAGATGTAATACTCTTCACGCTCCTCCGGTTACATCCAACCTTCTTTTCTTAGCATCACATCGGTTCGAGTGGCAATTTTATTGTAAATTTATTCTTTAAACTAGCAAACCGCCCTGCTTTGCACGGGTGCAATTTAAAAAATATCGCTTTGGTATTGATAGCATGCAATTTTATTAATTAATTTCTTTACATATTTTTGTTTACAGTATGTCTTTGTATATAATTTTTACAGCTTTTTTGTCATTACACAATACGAACAGAAGTGACGCGTGAAAGAGCTACATATAACTGCCCATGGGAAAAACACTGAATGCTCAGGTCTAATCCCACAACGTTGAATGTTTGACCTTGTGATTTTATAATTGTAAATGACAATTTTATAGGAAACTGCAATTTTTTAAAAGGTAGATCCGTTAGTATTAATGGAATGCGGGGAATTAAAACGAATTCTCCAGTTCCACATCCGATCAGTATTGTACACTCTATTATATAGTTTTTTTTAATGATTTTATCTGTAAACGTGTACCATTGCACAATTTTGGTGGATTAAGGTTCCGGAATAAAATATTGACACCCTACTTTTAGAACTAATTTATGTGGGCGCAAACCAGAAGGCTGTAGAGAATGAAATTCTGTTGGGAAATGAACAGCCTCTTCCAGATCAATAGCATTGTCTAAAGGGTAGTATGTTTGAGTCAGTCCATTGATCTTTGACAGAATTAAATGATTTACTTTACCTATTTGATCGGTGGTAGGTGACATTTTTTCCTTATATTGCAAGTAAACAAATGTTTTCTTTACCTCATAGTATAGCTTAAATGATAATAATAATTACTTTAATTTAATTCTAAAATCACATTTGAAGAAACTTTGCTGTGTAAAGAATGAGAAGCTGAAATATTGTAGTAGCAGTAAATGCTTTTTCAATAAATTATAACACTATTACAACTACATTAATTTTATAAAGCGAACAAAACGGGACTCGTCCGCAAAGCCAACCTGTGAAATTATCAAAATACAGTATTGGTAAATGGGATAAGAACTACTTTTTGAACTGTTTTCTGAACCAAAAAGAGCTGTTTGATGATGCAGTGAATTACAAATACCTGTATTGGTGAATGTCAAAAAAAGTGTTGCTGTCCTTAGTGAATGACAACTATGGATAATTAATTAATTTCGACTTTGCTTTATACTATGTTAAGAAGTTTGGCATTTAATTTGGGTTTGTATGGGAGGTACCACTCCTGGTAACCCTAGTATCATGAAATTTATATGGTTGATGAATAAAGATCAGAAACTTATAGAGTTGAAATTTCAGTTCAATACGTTAAAAAACAACTTTTTCTAACAAAAACATTAATTTAAAGGGGGTTTGTATGGGAGGTACCCGACCTGGTAGCCCTAGGATCATGAAATTTACACGATTGATGGCTATGGATTACAAACTTATAGGGTCCAAATTTCACTTCCATATGTTAAAAAACTTTTTTTAATAAGAACATTAATTTAAAGGGGTGTTTGTATGGGTGGTAATCCCCTAGTGGTCCGATTCAGCTGATTCCAACAAATGTGCTGCATATGGTAAAAAGAAACCTATGTGCAAAATTTCAGCTCTCTAGCTCAAAAATTGAGTGACTAGTTTGCATACATACAGAAAGACAGACGGACAGACGGACATGGCTAAATCAATTCTTCTCATCGAGCTGATCACAAATATATATGTAAAAAGGCATTTAATAATGATAAAATAATAATAATATTTCTTTTATTAAACGATAAAATGAAATAATAACAAATTTAATTTAAACCGACTTTCAACTGAGACGACCGCTTGATGCCAACTTTTCTCGCGACTCACTGACAGCTCTCTTTTTGTTTTCCTCTGTCTGCTGCTTCTTCTTCTTCCTGTAGTCAGCGGGATGCCAACCGGACTATCTCCGCACAGCTTAAAAGGCCATCCTGATTAGTCAACTGCCTCAGATGACATGCCGCTCTCGTTATCTTAAACGTACCGCCATAACTTCATATTGTCACAACTGGTAGACGTGACGATAGGACCATCTACTTGCGCTGTTTTCCGGACATCATAACGCCCATTGCCTTTAACGTTGGTAACATCGTATGGTCCGAGGTACTCACTCGCCAGTTTTTTACCTGCCACAAATTTCGTGTGCTTAATAGCGACAAGCTCTCCAACCTTGTACCCGTACTCACACTTTCGCTTCGCATCATAGTGTTTCTTGTACGATGCTTGAGCTCGAAGAATTTCCTTCTTAGCGTCATCACGTAGTTGTTGCCTCTCGTAGTCAAAATTAGAGACAATTTCTTCTTCAAGTAAGCGATTAAAACTGTCATTCCAATTCATATTCATCTTAGTCCCAAACAGCAACTCAAATGGCGACTTCTTTGTTGAGCTGTGGACATACGCATTAATAATTTTCTGTACATTTGGCACCCAAGTGTACCACTTTGTAGACTCTTCTGCTGACATTTTTGATATGATTGACAGTATTACCCTGTTTACTCGCTCTAATTGTGCGTTACCGCGAGCGACGCCTGTTGTTGTTAAAACATGCTCAATTGCATTTGATTTCATAAATTCTTCAAATGCATTCGCTGTAAACGCTGATCCTTTGTCACTGATCAGTCGACTTGGTAATCCGAAAACTGTAGACCATTCCCTTATCTTTTTAATTGCTTCTTCGGAGCCTGTTGATTTTGTAGGATATAGCCAAACGAATTTGGTAAATCCATCTACCATCGCGAAAATAAACTTGTACTGCTTGGACGTTGCATCCATGGGGCCTAGATGGTCAACATGCAATGTGTGCAGCGGTACATCTCCTTTATCAATACAAGCAAGTAGACCCTCCTTTTTACCACACTTCTTATTATAAATTATGCATTTGACACAATTATTAATCGCTCGACGAATTTTGCCTTCCAGGTGCGGGATGTAGTAGTTCTGCTGAATTCTGTGTAAAGTTTTCTGTATTGCAAAGTGACCTTCATTGTGCGCTTCGCTTATGATTTCTCGTTCCATTGTTTTCGGGATTACGATTAGGTCTACTCCTCCAACTGTTTTGTATAGCAAGCCTCCTTTGCTCTTATAATCCGCATATGGACGACTGGTCAAAATTTCGTTTATGGCCGTAATCAATGCATCATTCTTTTGAGCTGTTTTTATGCGTGCAGAAATCTCTGACCTAGTAACCACCATGATTTGAGGGTAACGATTAAAACAATCTACGTGTTTCAGTCTTTGACCTGGTCGATGTTCTACCTCATAGTCAAAATCTTGCAGGTATAGTATCCACTCTGTTACCTGTCGTGGCACGTCTCGTTTGGTTGTGGTTTGTTTAAATGCACTGCAATCAGTGACCAGCTTAAAATGTATACCCCACAGATAATGACGGAATTTCTTCAATGCCAGGTAAGCTGCTTTAACCTCCAGCATGTAACTGTGACGTTGAGACTCAGCTTTTTACTCCAAAAAGCGACCGGATGAAGCTGCCCTTCAAACCATTGCAGCAATACAGCACCAAATCCATCCATAGAAGCGTCTGTGTGCACTTCTGTTGGTGCATCTCTATCGTAGATTCTCAAAACTGGCTCTCGACATAATGCATTCTTTAGCTGCTGAAAAGATTTTAAATCTGCTGATTTCATTTGGAAATGAACATCTCTTCGCGTCAGGTTCGTAAGCGGTCGTGCAATGCATGCGTAACCTTTGATGAAACGGCGAAAGAACCCAGTAAGACCTAAAAATAACTGTACTATTTTCACATTCTTAGGTACTGGAAACTTCTTAACTGCATTCGTCTTTTCCATGCCTGGCCAAATCTTCCCGTTCTTGATAGTATGGCTCAGGAAGCTGACCACTGTTTGTAAAAAACAACATTTTTGCCACTTTATTCGCAGTCCACTTCGTGCAGCTGTGTCGAAAACTTTCGTCATTTTCTGCAGACATTCTTCTGGGGTTGAGACGTAAATGATGATGTCATCCATATACAGCTGCATAATATTTTCATTAATAAGATCTTGAAACACATGACTGACAAACCTGATAAATGCAGCTGGTGAGTTGCAGAAACCAAATGGAGCTCGGTTAAATTCAAACAACCCATCTTTAGTTACGAACGCTGTGTACTTTTTGCTAGTCTTCTCAATGGGTACGTGAAAGAACCCATTTTCCAAATCCATGACTGTGAATACTTTGGCATCTTGTAACTTCTCCAACACATCATCGATCAACGGCACTGGAAAACAATCTTTCAGAACCATCTTGTTAAGCATTCTAAAGTCAATGCAGATTCGAAGTCTTCCATCTTTTTTCTTTACCACCACAACGCGACTATCGATATTGGACGTTGACTTCCGCACTATATCCTGCTCAAGCCATTCCTCAACCTGCTGCTTAACGGCAAGAGCTTTGTTGATCGGTAAACGGCTTGGTGATTGTTGAAATGGCACGATTGAACTCTCCGGAACTATTTTCAGCATGATATCATCTTTGTTATTTAAGTCGACTGGTTGATATGTGTCAATCATCTTTTGCACAATAGCTTCGTAATGACGGGGAACGACAATATTGTTAACCTTCTCAACCACATTGTATACATTTAAAAAATTCGGCTTGGTACCATATTCGCTCAGCAGTGATGAAAACTGATAGCCACTTTGATTTATTGTGACGCAAAATTTCTTCACAAAATCATATCCGAGAAGACCATCATACTCAATCTTATCGTCAGCCACAACACTCATTCTCTGCTGTGTTTGTAATGAGTCGACTTCAATGTCAGCCATAAACTGCCCTATTGGTGTTATGGTTTTGTTGCCTAGGCCACGCAACGTAGATGTGTTTTTTAGCATACCTTTTATTGGCATTCTTTTGAGCGCTGACTCCTTTATAATAGAGACATCTGCGCCAGTGTCAATCAGACAATCTATGTCACACCCATTCATTCTAACTGTCTTCATTCGACTGCGGTCCATAATTACACTCACTTTTTTTGCTGTTTTTGGGCAATCTTTCGCAATGTGACCTCTTTGGTTACACCCAAAACATTTTGTTTCTTCCTTGCACTCTCTGCGCTTGTGCTCTGTCGAGCCACAATTAAAACATCTCAATGCTTTGTATTGTTTACTTGTTTTAATCTCCTTCTTAGTTAAGACATCAGCGTTTTTATCATCATATTGTTTTACTCTTTCTGACTTCTCGCGCATCTTTTCGTAGCATTTTAGTTTTTCTTTAAATTCTTTCAGATTCTTTTCGTTATATAAGATCGATTTGTTTATACTCAAATCATCAATGCCATCGATCACGTATTGCATTAGCGCACTGTTTTCAATATTACCACGCGACGCTAACTCTTTCATTTGCAGCAAATATTCTTGTAGCGTTTCACTCTTTTTAATTTTCCTTCCACTCATCAATGTGTGTAACTGAGCGCTATTAGTTTCCATCTGAAACTCACCAATGAGCGCCATTTTCAGCATTTTCCAACTTTTGATACCGCGCTCACTCATTACAAACATCTTCGCCAGACCCTTTAACGATCTCTTAGCAAATATCAACTTTTGTAAATCATCCCATTGCATAAGGATAGCCATTTCTTCAAATTCGCTAACCCAAATTTCCACTGGAAGCGCATCGCTACCACTAAACGGTCTTATTGAGTCTTCAATATCTCGGAAATTCAAAGCAAACCTTGGTGACGTCATATTTACATTTTGTACCGACAATGCGTTCTCACCTCTTGCCATAGCTGAGTAATTTTCGCGCTCTTTGTTATGCACTTTATTCTTTACTGATTTTTCGTTAGACTCGCTGCTGTTGTTGTCGCTGTCACTGCCTTCATCGTTCACTATCCTCTTCTTGTTCGTCTTCGTCAACGTAATCACCTAACAACTGATCTTTCATCAAATTATGAAGTATGTACTCTGGCAAATTGTCCGCATTGTGCTGCAAATTTAATATATTGCATACTACCACCAGGTCATTCTGTGATAGATTTTCTGTAATATATGCAATTTTCTCGGCATACCACTGGTCATCTTTATTATATGTAAAGCCAGAAAATTCACGCAAGCGTTTTCTATTTTCGCGGTCGCCATCCGCTTCGAAAATAAGTTTGTGTAGTAACACAATACTCTTCTTCTTTTCGCTTCTTAATGCATCGCGAACTCTCTTGAATTCAACTAGTCGCGACATACTGGCGTCGTTTTTATTGTTTCAACAAATGCGTATATACTTTTCTTTGTCTTGTTTACGACGCGATCACTACTATTCGTTTAACGGTTGAGCCCCCAAATGTAAAAAGGCATGTAATAATGATAAAATAATAATAATATTTCTTTTATTAAACGATAAAATGAAATAATAACAAATTTAATTTAAACCGACTTTCAACTGAGACGACCGCTTGATGCCAACTTTTCTCGCGACTCACTGACAGCTCTCTTTTTGTTTTCCTCTGTCTGCTGCTTCTTCTTCTTCCTGTAGTCAGCGGAATGCCAACCGGACTATCTCCGCACAGCTGATAGGGCTACTCCATTCTACATATATACTTTATGTGGTCTGCGATGTCTCCTTCTGTGTGTTACAAACTTCATGACAAACTTATAATACTATTCACCCCCGTGAAGAATATAAAAAGCAGTATTTTTTTTGGTTTCATATTTTTTTCTTTATTATTTCATTTATAAAATGAATTAAATTTTATTTGTTCATTATTACAAATTTTACAATTTTTTAATGAATTTAATGTACCACATGGGCTCTTCCTCATTGTAGATAATATTATCTATTAGGTGGGTATTTAATAAAATAAAATAAATTAAAAAATCAGCCAAGTGTGAGTCTGACTTGCACACGGAAGGTTCCGTACCATCGTAAAAGATTTTTTGGCGCAAAAATGGATTATGTATTCAATAACTCAATGCTCGAGCAATTCCAAACACAATGAATATGCATTTATTATGAAATTGACAAAAAACTTTTGCGATATATTCATAAAGCCCAAAAGTATACTAAAAACAAAAAAAAAAATTACCAAAATATGAAACGAAATAAATCACAAAGCTTTTAAAACTGTGCGCAGTGCATATTGGAGCACACGTTTCTTGTATGGGGACTCTTTATTTTTTTAACTTTATTTTAGTTTTAGTATTTGTTGCTATCATGACAATAGAAATACACATACTGTGAAAATTTCAACTGTCTAGCTATTGCGGTTCATGAGATAGAGCGGAGTCGGATGGACTTATTTACGGACGGACGGACGGCGGAAGCTTAGTAATAGGGTCCCGTTAGCACCCTATGGGTACGGAACCCTTAAAAGGAAAAATTGTAATGTAAAATAAATAATAATAATGTTTTATCAACGTATACAATATTTTATAGCTCTTATAGAATTGCAAATCAGAAAGCTGTATAACAGTCTTCGCTGTCAGCTTCCTGAATTTGCCAATTAGTTGTGTTGTTGTCATACTACAGTCCATTTCTTTTTCACTTTGTTCACTTCTTTTTTTGGGTTTTCTGGTGAGTTTTCAAAGTGAGTTGAATGCACAAAATATTCTTCCTTTTATATCAAAAAATTATCACACACACACCCACACACAAATATTTCATTCTATTGTGTTACCCGTTCTTTCTTATCACAAATATATAATTCTATTGTTCAATTAGTTCTTTTAATATACCAGACAATTTTTTTACATAACTTCATTAATATTTATTTGACAGCATAAGTACGTATTCCATCGGAATGTATTTTTCTCTTATCAGCAAAACTTATACAGATAGTTAGGAATGCAGACAAAAGGGTAAGACGTAGAGAAAAGGGTCAGACTTCAACTTACCTGTATTGATGTTTAAATTTTCCATCTAACATACTCTGATAACACAAGATTTTCTTGTAGGAATGTAGGCAAAGGATCGACTTCTACTTACCTGTCCTGAAGTTTGAATTTAACATACAAATGTAGATAGTTAGGAATGTGGAAATTATTTATGCATATATCAATTGTTCTATTGATGGCACTCGTGAATTACAAATGTCAATCAAAAGCAACTCAAAAGAAAAATAGTTTTGTATTTCTTTATTGATGAGTATAAGCTTAAGACTAATTTACAATTGTTTCAAGTAACTTATTTATACTATTTTTATGCTGACTTAAGCAAAGAAGTTTGTTCCAGTTACATTTACCGTTTCCTGACTTAAGTGTTTAGCAATCATAAGTTTGTTAATATATCTGGAATGTGAATAGTACAAATGATTTTATGCAAAAGCTGCATTTCTAGTTTATTAACCTAAGTATAAATAATATGAAATGATGAGGTTGCAATTTACTTATGTGATTCATATTGTTACTTTATATTGAAATATTGGGATAGGTGAAGGTTGTAACGTAACTCCTCCCCCCTTTGATTGAGAACTCTCCAGAGGTCTCTTGTTTCTTATGTTTAAGTTGATTGTACGTTTTTTGTAAATGTACATATATGAAAAAAAATAATTACACTGTGCGACAAAAAACCAAAATTTCTATTACATTAATGAGGAATGCTGGACTACAGACTTTAACAGGTCACAAGCGCAATATACAAAAACAAAACTAATAAACAGTTATGTAACCTGTACCATAAAAGACAGGAAGTGTTGTAGTGTGGTACTATGTAATTTTATTTCTCAGGTGCGGAATCAGATATTTTTAATTTCTTCAATTTATTATTTAAACCTGACGTACTTAGATTAATAACACATACTTATATGTGTAATTATATTACTATTTTTTTTTATAAAATTCATAATAATAAAAAATAAGTATGATTTTTGATTGAAAAGTACCATTTTTTCGCTCTCTTTATTGATTTAATTTATCATAACTTTTAAATGGTGCGTGTAAGAAGAAAACCGTTAACTGTTTCGTGTTCAGAATGTCCAAATTAAAGAAGAGGTGTTTTCATTAATGTTATAATTTAACTTTTTTTTTTGTCGCACAGCGCAATCTTCACTAGTGATCTTTGGAATTGAATCTATCATAACTTTTAAATGGTACGTGTTAGAAGAAAACGTTAACTGTTTCGTGTTCAGCATGCCCAAATTAATAAAGAATAGGTCTTTTCATTATTGTAATAATTTTTTTTTTTTTTCGCACAGTATTGTAACTGAAATGATTGTAATTATTGATTGTGTACAGAAGTGGGTTTTTGATATTCTTATTTCGTTAATTTTCTGTAAATTATCTATTTGTTCCAAGACTATATCATCAAACAATAACTTTGAATTAGATATATCAGTATGATTAATGTTTTCCATTTGTACAAAACTTTGTTTAATTAATTTTTGATAGTTTCTTATAGTTCTATTGTTGATATTTATATAACAATTTGCAAATTTGATCAACGTGTTATCACTAATAATAAGTTTTTCATGTGTACAATCCGTTTTTACTTCTGTGTTGTTTTGATTTTTACACAGTACTATTCCTTCCTCTATTTTCATAATTTCTGGTACATTATTAAATATTTTTATACAATTATGTTTTTTATTACAATTATTCATCGGGTTCAATTGATCAATATTTTTATTTTTTTTTTGTATATGTATGTATGTAACATTTTGATATTTAACAATGTTTTCTTGGGGAAACATTAGTTCTTTTTTATTTGAGTTTGATATTGGTGTAATAAGTGATAGTGTAGTATTATTGTAACTTTAGGTATTTTTATTACAAATATTATTATTTCATCATCATCGTTTATTAAAGTTCCAAGTTTAATACCTTCTAGTGTATTTATATCAACATTATATTTTACAATTTCTTCATCAGATTATATATTACTTGTGAAAATACCTTGTTTTGCTGAATGATATTTTCTTGTATATGTTCAATGGTGTCTTTCAATATTACGTGACTACCGTAATAATAAAAGTAATTATGATTTTTATCATTAATTATCCATATTTGTCATTCACTAAAGACAGCAACACTTTTTTTGACATTCAACAAAACAGGTATTTGTAATTCACTACAACATCAAACAGCTCTTTTTGGTTCAGAAAACAGTTCAAAAAGTAGTTCTTGTCCCATTTACCAATACTGTATTTTGATAATTTCACAGGTTGGCGGACGAGTCCCGTTTTGTCCGCTTATAAAATTAATGTAGTTGTAATAGTGTTATAAATCATGGAAAAAGCATTTACTGCTACTACAATATTTCAGCTTTTCATTCTTTACACAGAAAAGTTTCTTCAAATGTGATTTTAGAATTGAATTAAAGTAATTATTATTATCATTTAAACTATACTATGAGGTAAAGAAAACATTTGTTTACTTGCAATATAAGGAAAAAATGTCCCTACCAACGATCAAATAGGTAAAGTAAATCATTTTATTCTGTCAAAGATCAATGAACTGACTCAAATATACTACTCTGTAGACAATGCTATTGATCTGGAAGAGGCTGTTCATTTCCCAACAGAATTTCTTAACTCTCTACAGCCTTCTGATTTGCGCCCACATAAATTAGTTTTAAAAGTAGGGTGTCAATATTTTATAACGGAAACTTAATCCACCAAAATTATGCAATCGTACACGTTTACAGATAAAGTCATTAAAAAAACTACATAATAGAGTGTACAATTCTGACCGGATGTGGAACTGGAGAATTCGTTTTAATTCCCCGGATTCCATTAATCCTAACGGATCTACCTTTCCAATTTAGAAAATTGCAATTTCCTATAAAATTGTAATTTTCAATGATTATCAAATCACAAGGTCAAACATTCAACGTTGTGGGATTAGACCTGAGCATTCAGTGTTTTTCCCATGGACAGTTATATGTTGCTCTTTCAAGCGTCAATTCAGTTCGTATTGTGTAATGACAAAAAAGCTGTAGAAATTGTATGCAAAGACATATTGTAAACAAAAATTTGTTAAAAAATTAATTAATAAAATTTCATGCTATCAATACCAAAGCAATATTTTTTAAATTGAACCCGTGCAAAGCAGGGCGATAGCCTTCTTTCTGGTTTATAAATTGTAATTGTATTTGTAACGGTTCAATGTAAGTCCCTAGATTTGAATGTTGAATGTTATATTCCATATCCTTAATTACATTAAAAATCTCTTTTGGGTAAAGCATATGAAAAATTGTGTCATAAGTCGTGATTGTGATATTTTCCAGTGCAATTTCCGAATAACCCTGTTCCGTCTTGATTGGACTTATTATTATTTCAGATGTTGTTCCTAATGGGATCAGTGTCATCAGTATTGTTAGAAGTATCAGTATTACCTGAAAATTTATATTTTCTTTTAATATTACTTGTATGTATATTATTCAAATTTGCTTTAGTATATTTAGGTTGTTCCTTATGTCTACATCCCTTATAATTCTTTATATACCCCTCGGTCCTTGTTTCTATATAATTCTCACGGTTAATATTTCTTTTGTTGTTATACCTTTCCTTTTCTTTTATCAATCTATCTCGTATTTTGTCTAAGTCACATTTTCCTCGTTCAATTTCAGGTGGTTTTTCCTTCGTTGTGGAATGATATGTGTTATTGTACCATTCTATAGCTTTACTCAGTTTTTCCTGTATAGTTAGACTTGAGTTTTCAACAGTCAAAGTTCTGATTTTTTCGGCAAGTGTATTATGTAAACGTTCAATATCTGCATTTCCGGTGTGGTTGTTTGGTTTAACAAGATGTTGTTCTATATTTTCGTTTCCTAGATATTCTCTTATGTTTATACTTCTGAATTCATTATCCGTAATCAGCTTCTTAAAAGAACCTCTTTGGGATTTATATAGTCGATTCTTTTCTATAATAGTTATATAATTTCTATTTTCCAAGTAGAAGTTGCGAATTTCGAAAATTTATCTATGAAAGTTAGAAAATTTGCTTTGGAGTTGGTGTATACATCCATGTGTATTATCTCTTTACATTCCTTTGGTGTTTCAGTAATATGCAATTTATTTTTAATTGGGTTTCTATCGTACTTTACTCGGTTGCTAGTATCACATAGATTGATATATTTGTGGATAAGATTCTTTAGTTTTGGAAAGTAAATTTGGCGTTTGAGGCCATCATAGTTTTCATTAATACCTGTATGTCCTGTTTCTTTCTTGTGTTATTGCTCTATGTGTTTATAAGTTTCTTCTTCATTTCTCATATCTTTTGGAAAGAATAAGCATTTTACGAATTTGACATTATTGATACCATCCAAAAGCTCAATAATTTTTTGTTGTAGTTGATTATAAATGTTGTCGTTTAGTTCACTTAATATTCCAGTTCTACCTGATTTAATATATCTTCTAAGAATCTCTATGACATTTGGTAGATCTTTTTCTTCAATATATATTCTCCTGTTATTGTGGATTACTTCAAACTCCTTCTTCTTATTATTCGTGAATATAATTTGAGTCCGCAATCTGTTTACGATAGTTTCCAAAATACGAATATGATCATTAAGATTTTCTGTTTGAGAATATACTGTGCCATGCAGGTCTTCGTCAACATTGTTATATACAGAGAAGTTGTCATCTGTTGTATTTTCGGAATCAATAGCGTTGATTTCATTATTATTTAATCTACTCAAGAAATCTGCGACCTTATTGTCTTTTCCTTTTATATAGTCAATTTTTAGATTATATTCTCCCAATTTTAATAAGCATCTCTGTAATCGAGGATTTATGTCTTTGCCTTGAGTTTTAGTACACAACCATTTTAGAGGTTGGTGATCGCTTAAAACATGAAATTCCTTTCCGTAAATGTAAGGTCTGAAATAGTTTGTTGCCCATACTATAGCGAGTAATTTTTTTCCGTAGTGGAGTAATTCTGTTCGTGATTATTTAATGTTCGGCTACTGTAGCAAACTGGAAGACCATTTTGTTGGAGTACCGCTCCTATAGCAAAGTCACTTGCATCTGTTATTAGACCAAATGGTTTATTAAAATCTGGGTATTTCAGGTGCTTCTGTTAAGATTCGTTTTAATTTTTCAAATGCTTGTATGTAATTCGAATCCTTAATGTTTATTTTTGTGTCTTTCTTCAGGTTTTGTATCATTGGGTAAGCAATTTGGGAAAAATCTTTGATAAACTTTCTATAATACCCGGCGATTCCTAAAAATGATTTGATTTGTTTCGTAGTTTTTGGAAGGTTTACGCCTTGTATGGTTTCAATTTTCTTTCAATTAGGCTTAACTCCCTCAGGTATTAAAATGTGCCCTAGAAATTCAGTCTCTTGTGAGAGAAATTTACATTTGTCAACTTGGATTTTCAAATTGTATTTGTTAAGTTTGTTAAAAAATTTATGCAAATTTTCGATATGTTCCTGCAAAGAGGTGCTAAATAACAACACAAATTTTATTAATAAATTCTCTCAAAACGCAGTTTATCATTCTTTGAAATGTTGATGGAGCATTTTTTAATCCAAAAGGCATACTAACGTACTCATAATGTCCTTGAGGTGTAGAAAATGTAGTTTTCGTTTGGTCTTCCTCTTTCATTAAGATTTGGTGAAAGCCCTTAGCGAGATCTAAGGTAGTGAAATACATTGCCCTGCCTAATTTGTCCAATATGCTATCAATATTAGGAATAGATCAACCGTCTATAGTCGATGACAATTCGCCATTTCTTTTGCCCTGAATTATCAAGTTTCTTGGGCACAATCCATAGTGGGCTATTATAAGGTGAATTACTTTCCCTGATGATGCCTTGTTTGAGCATATCATTTATTTGCCTTGAGATCACTTGCTCATGAATAGACGGGAATCTGTATATTCTTGAATATACTGTTTAATTGCTGTAGTAGAAGTTAATTCATCACCTTCTTTATAAAAAAGGTCCTGATGCTTTATTATGAGTTTCTTGAAATGTTGTCTTTCGTCGGTATTCAAATGGTGAAATAATTTTTCAAAATCCTCCGGAACATCCTCGCTTGGTTCCAATTGGTATATTTTTGCTTCCTGATAAGAACAGGAATTTATAATTTTTATAATTTTATTGTCTATGGTTAATGTATGTCTATGGTTCTCCATGTCTATTTTGGCCTTAAGAGGTTTTAAAATATTCCGACCAATGATGACATCGAAATTTTTTCCAACCATCTTTGTTACTTTCCAAGTCATCTGTGAGTCTTTATTGAACTCCACAGGTAGAGATGTTATGACTTCGGAATTAATATCTATTATAGAATTTTAAGATTTGTATTTTATTGGATTACTGAGAGGTTGCCTCTTCAATTGTGGTAAGGCTGTCTGGTTTAGTATCGAGGTTGCTGAACCCGTGTCAATTAAGCACAATATTTTATTTTGCTGAATGGTCAACTCTACTATTGGTGAGATTTCTTGGTTAGATCCAAGTGGAAAAAGTATTTCTTCGACATGATCGATTTCCATCGGCTGTTGTATATTGTTGTTAAATTGCCTGTATTGTCCGCTGCCATTGCTTCTATATTGTCCACTAGTATTATTACGTCTGTATTGTCCACTGTCATTGCTTCTATACTGTCCACTATTATTATTTCCGTTGTTTCCATTATGTTGTTTGCTATTGTTACTTCTATACTGCCCGCTGTTATTGTTCCTATTTTGTCCGCTGTTGTTATTCCTATATGAATGATTGTCTTCAGATGAGTAATTGTGGTTTCCGTTGTTCTGTTTTGATGTAGAGCTAATGTCTTCCTTTCTACCTTTATTAAACTTTTGATCGGAATAGTTTGAAAATTCTTTTATTAATCCCTCTGATATTAACAAGTTATATGCATCTCTTAGGCTATTAACATTTTTATTGATAATTACAGACGCTAAATTAGAATTTATATTACTTAGGAATGTTTTTAATATAATTTTTTCGTTGATATTCGGATGGAATTCCGCTGGTTTGTTGGTATCATATTCATATTTCTCATTAAGTTTGAATAATGTATTGCGCAAGTAATTAAATAAATTACTTACACTTCCCCTACCAACTGCGAACGCCTTCTGGTACAGTTGATAATATGTATCTCTAACCCCGTAGTTATTTACTAGTATCGTTTTGATGTCCTCCCAGGATGGATTCGATTCCAGTGTTCTCATGGTATGGAGCGCACCGCCCTGAATTTTGTTGAAAACAATGCGGTTCAATGCATAGTTTTGTGCTTGTGGTGATTGAGCTAACAATGGTAACAATGTATCAACTTCCCTTAAAAATGATGATAGAGCGAATGTATGATCCCCTCTAAATTCGTGAATTCTTTGTGCGTCCTTGATAACATCAGTCATCGTGAATGTCACCATGTTTGGTTGTCCAGCTTGCGCCAATGTTGTCTTTTATTGTAATTTGCATATACTAACTCAATTGAAATGTTTTTTTTTTTTTTATTATTGTTTGTTTCGTGTTATTTTTATCTGTTGTTTAATAGCAATCTTTGTATCTTTATTAGATTCTAAATAGTAATTCTTATATAAAATAGCGATCTCCTTTCGCTTTTTAAACTTCTTTCCGCCTCGTTTTTTTTTTGCTTTGCACCTGTGGCCTCTGCTTATTCCGTCTTCGTTTATATTCCTCTATTGATAACGGCCTTGGTCCAGTGCTTGGTGACAGCTTTTCTTATTGTACTAAATCTTCCCACTTCTTGAAGATTAGGTCAATGTCTTTCCGTGTGGTCATAAGTAAACCTTACAAGCGATTTTTATAATAATTTTCCAAGAAAATTTTCCTTCAAAAATTTTTATCCTGCGATTGAGGTCGCAAATTAAGAAGGCTATTTTTAAAAATTTGCCAAAATATTTTTCCTCAAAAAATTTTTAACCTGCGATTAAGGTCGCAAATTGAGAAGGCTACTTTTAAAAGTTTGCCAAAATATGTTTCCTCAAAAAATTTTATCCTGCGATTGAGGTCGCAAATTGAGAAGGCTACTTTTAAAAGATTGCCAAAATATTTTTGCAGGGTGTGTAGGTTACGATGTCATTTTTAATAAAGATTGCGCCAAAATGTCAATCAAAAGCAACTCAAAAGAAAAATAGTTTTGTATTTCTTTATTGATGAGTATAAGCTTAAGACTAATGTACAATTGATTCAAGTAAGTTATTTATACTATTTTTATGCTGACTTAAGCAAAGAAGTTTGTTCCAGTTACAAAATAATAATAGTTTGTTGGCATTGGTGTTAGATTTTATATTAATTAAATGAGTTACATTTACCGTTTCCTGACTTAAGTGTTTAGCAATCATAAGTTTGTTAATATATCTGGAATGTGAGTAGTACAAATGATTTTATGCAAAAGCTGCATTTCTAGTTTATTAACCTAAGTATAAATAATATGAAATGATGAGGTTACAATTTACTAATGTGATTCATATTGTTATATATATATTGTGATAAATATTGGGATAGGTGAAGGTTGTAACGTAACTCGTGCACACCAATATAACTATTGATTAATGTTTTAATGTTTCAATGGTAGCTCCTTGTGCACTAAAGTAAAGTTCTTTGATGGGTAAGTTTTATTTTTTATTTAATAGGAGTATTACTCGTGCTAAAAAAATACTAACTTAACGAAACTACCAAGACTAATAAAAAAACCTAACTCTAAGGCACAGGCAAGTGCCGTTGCAAAGCTTAGATAATAACTTTTACAGTATTTCCTTATCTGGTTCATTCTACTCTTCGTAACTGCATACGATAGAGAGGTACTGTAAAAGCTATTATCTACCTATGTATTAAAAGTGCAAGGAAGTGCAAATAGCTATACCATAACTCCTCCCCCTCTTAAAGAGGGACGTCCACGGACCTCACACGCACATTCTTTTCCCTTTCTTACAGATTAACACTAGCTACAGGATACATAGTTAAAAACATTAATTTCATTAAAAAAAATAAACAAAAAAAAAACAATAATAATAAATTATGTTTCCATCTGTTAGCTACCATAATATGTAAAAACTAATAATATATTGCCAAAACTTTAATTTTTGTGACAGTTCAAAAAAATAAAAGAATCTGAAAGAAAATTACTTCCCCAACAACATTAAAACTATTTCAGATTATCTTTATGTATTATCCTACCATTAACTTTAACGGTGGAACCCAAATCCTCCTCTTTATGCCCTCTACGTACAATGGATTTAACTTGTTTTCCAGACGACGGATTGGTTTAAACAAAACCTTGTCTCCTACATTAAAGGCACGGGCAACACGGTTACGAATATGCGGAACTAGTTCATTCTCTTGAGCTCTTTCCACTACTTCGTTCTGACGCACCCGAATGAAACACTTTTGATGGTTTTCTGTGCGTTACCGAATGGATAGTTCTATTGTATTCGAAAGTGGCCAAAAGGATTAGGTCGGCGGTATCCTCAATACCCCTCTCAAGTTTCAAGCACCTGACAATCTCTGCTAAAGTACTATGAAGCCTTTCCACCAGCCAATTGCCAGAGCTATGGAGAGGAGGCGAAAGCGCAATCTCAATATCGAAATTATTTAAGAGAATAGCTTTAATGGTATTTGAATTTACAGATTTATCATTATCGCAGAAGACAATGCTAGTACCAGAGAACAAGTTTATCAATGACAGAATTTTTGGTTAAATATCAACAAGGGTTCGAAGACACTATAACCTGAACGACTGCAAACTTCGAAATTTGTCGATACAAGTAAGGAAGTGAATTGGTTAAATAAATATCAATATGCAATATCCCCCAACATGTGTGATGACAGGAGTTCTCCCAATCGGGTAACTCTTTGGCTGCCTATCGTACTTTGACCTGGATCATATTCTTCAGTTTAATGCAACCTCTCTTGCCTTTTTCTCCACCCTAGGGAAAAAATAATCATTCCAGATTTGCTTTACATTCACTTGTGCCGCTCGTTGAGCCCTACAATGTTCTTGATGATTTATTATTTCTAAGTGATCACTGGCATCGGATATATCCGTTACAAAATTTTTCGCATACCTGAATCTTGTCGAAGGAAACATTTCCACCAATCTATGCTGGATTTGAGCTAGAACTGACAAATCGCAATGGTTGTGGAAAATTCTCTATTGCCTCCACCTTCTCTGAACACGACTTAATCCCCTTTGCGGATACCATAAATCCCAAATAGAATTATTTTTCCTTGAAAAACTTTAACTTCTCCACTGACACTCGCATAATAGCAGAGAAAAGACTGCTGAGGATAGCTTCCACATGTTTCATGTGGTTGATCCATCTCTTAAGAGAAAATTTTCACATCGTCAATATAAACGAAACAATATCTTCCGATGTGTTCTCTAAGAACATTATCGATGGCCCTTTGAAAAATGCTTGGTGCATTTTTAAGTCCAAACGCTAACCGACAAAACTCGTATTTGCCATTAAATATTAAAAATGCGGTCTTTTCCCGATCTCACTCCGCCAACCTAACCTGGTGAAAGCCGGATTTCAAATCCAGGGTAGTAAAAAATTGAGCTTTCCCCAAATTTGATAGGATTACCCTAAGGTATGTTATATAGTCAGCAACTGTTTTTTCATTTAGTTTCCTGATATCAATTCCGAGTCGTTTTTTTCCTACCCCACTCTAATCCAGGCCATTTTTTTTACTACCCAAATGGGGAGATCGTGAAGGTCTAATTATGCCATCACTAAGGAGAAATTGAATTTTCTTTTTAACAAAATCGTTGAAAGCTATCTGATATGGATAATACTTTGAATAACATGGCTCTTCGTCCTAAGTACGATTCGAAGCTATAACATTGATGTTATAGGGAAGCGCCTCATTAGGGGCAGGAAAGACTGCCTCTACTTCTTTTATCATTCCCTGGAACGCTTGTCTTATATCATTTGGTATTTTTTCTGACCAAACCTGAAGATGACCAACATCCTGGGTTTTAGCATAATCCAAATTCTCACACCCCGCTTATGATTGTGTCAATATGAGTGTGTCATTTGCAAGGTCAATTTTCACTCCATTTTCTTTCACGAAGTCAAATCTCACTATGCCGTCAAACGTTGATAAGCTAGGCAATATGAAAAAATTTGCTATCCTACCAAAAATATTTACCTTACATTTCTCCTTTATTGTTGTTAAGCCAAAAAGACCTTATCGACCGGTTTGTTACCTTTCAAGGCAGACAAAGGCTTAAGATAATTCTTATATACCCCCCTGTTGCTCCCGAAGGGGAGGGACTTTCTCCTAAAAAATTAACCTCATCAGTTTCCTCTGCCAAAGATTCATAATACAGCTCAGACAGAGTCGGTAATTCGAGTACGTCCTGATCCAAATGATTGACCCTTTGACTTTTTGGGCCAGCGGCGTGATCAGACTCTGCTTGATGCTTTTGTTGCCTCTGATTTTGATCATAATTAAGGGAGGGTTGCAACCTAAATCGTGATGTGGAAGGATCAATATCCATTGGCTCAGGCTGCCGAAAATTTCTTCACTGTTGACCTTGGTTGACTCTATTTTGATGATTGTTAAAAAAATAAGGTTTCTTTTGTCTTACTCCCCAAGAACCATTTTGCATGTAATTACCTCGATTATTGTTGCCGTTGTTAATTCTATTATTGTCATTATTTCCATTAATTTTATTGCCATTATAATTGCTATTATTGCTACTATTATTAATATTTCTAATATTGTTTCCCTCAAGGTTTCAAATTTCAAAGTTTGCAGCAAACACATATCTCTCATGGCTTGCGTCAGCCTCTTATACCGATGGCAAATCATCCAGTTGGGCCGCAAATAGAATATCGCACAAGGGTTTCTTAAGCCCGTACATGAATACCCTAAGGGAATCCGCCCTATACTTTTCATTCATTGAATCTGCTCTATCTGCACTATAAGACATGATTGTTTTATTGGTGACCTAGGTCAACTTTTTTTCAACCTCATCATAAAATTCTATCACTGATAAGGAACACTGTCTCAAAGTAGAGAGCTCCTGTTCAATTAAGTAAATAGGACGCTTGTCGGCATACGTAAAATCCAATCTTGCTATGATTGCTTCGAAGTTCAGAACACTGTTAAAAGAGGATAAAACTGTATTAGCTGCGCCACGAACTTTATTATGAATAATGGCTACAGCTTGGAAGTGTTTTGAACTTCCATCAAAACTTTTAAAAATTTCATAAGCATTGTGTGCGGCTTCCCGCCATGAAACATATGTCTCCAAATGCCCATGAAACTTTGGCAAGGTCTTGACTACATCCAGCGTTTTTTCACAATTTAACCCAGGCACTACGACGGATACTATGTATATTTCGGGATCTGCCAACAGTAATATCAATAGCTAAAATCTGGCAACACCATAATAAAGTTTGACATTTTTTAGCATAAACCTACTCACAACGTTTTGATGTACAAGTGTTATTTGTTTTGTTTACAGTGAGTTAGGAAAATCAATTTGGCCAAAAAATGGAAATTTCAAGAAAAGATTTTCGTTGGATAATTTTTCACAATTTTCGACGTGGATTATCTCAACAAGAATGTTTCAATAAACTCAGTATCTTTGTATCATCAAAAACTACAGTATATCGCTGGTATTGTGAATTCAATCGTGGTCGCAGTTCGGTCGCCGACGAATTCAGTGAAGGTCGTTCAAAATCGTTTGTTGTGCCAAAAAACATCGATGCAGTGCATGAACTGATAATGGAAGATCGTCATGTGATATATCGTGAGATAGAGGCATCCTTGCACATTAGTTTTACTTCAATACATTCGATTTTGCAGGAACACTTAGTTGTAAAAAAAATGTGCATTCGTTGGGTACCCCATAATTTGTCAATAGCTGAAAATAAGGCTCGCGTCGATTGGTGTAAGGAAATGCTTAAAGAGTTCGACCGTGGTACTTCAAAGGACGTGTATAGAATCGTGACAGGTGACGAAATATGGATATATGCGTATGAACCAGAAACAATACAGCAATCGACCGTGTTGCTATTCCAAGACAAGCCAAATGCAACAAAAGTTGTTCGCGCTCGAAGCACTGCGAAGCAAATGGTCGCCTGTTTCTTCGGCCGAATGGGTCATGTGGCCACTGTTCCGCTTGAGCAACGTAGGACGGTCAATTCGGAGTGGTACACGACCATTTGTTTGCCGGAAGTCTTCAGAGAAACTTGCAAAACCAACCGCCAAAGACGAATCATTTTCCATCATGACAATGCGATCACACATCTCGTCAAACAGGTGAATTTTTGAGCAGTCAAAACATCGAATTGATGACTTATCCTCCGTACAGTCCTGATTTGGCACCCAATGACTTCTTCTTGTTCCCGATTATCAAAGGTAAACTGCGTGGTCAACGGTGGTTTGCTGTTGCCGCTGACTGCAGTGATGCTGTTCGCTAGTGCACTGTTAACTGTTGTTAATTGTTGTTCGCCACTGTTGACTGTTGTTAGCTGTTGTTAACTGTTGTTAGCTACTGTTAACTATTGCTAACTGTTGTTGGCTGTTGTTAGTTGTTGTTAGCTTTTGCTAATTGTTGTTAATGTTGTTGACCGTTGTAAACTGTTATGAACTGTTGTTAACTGTTCTGAGTTATTACCTGTTGTTGACTATTGTTAGTTATTGTTAACTGTTGTTAATTGTAGTTGAATATTGTAGACCGTTGTCAACTGTTGGTAAAATTTGCTGGCTGCTGTTAACTGTTGTAAGTTGTTGTTAGCTGTTGATGACTGTTGCTAACTGTTGTTAATTGTTGTTAATGTTGTTGACCGTTGTTAACTATTATGAGTTGTAAACTGTTGTTAGTTGTTGTTAGCTGTTGATGAATGTTGCTAACTGTTGTTAAATTTTGTTATTGTTGTTGACCGTTGCCAACTGTTGATGACTGTTAACTGTCGTTAGCTGTTGTTGACCGTTGTTGACTGTTATGAACTGCTGTTAACTATTATGAGTTGTTAACTGTTGTTAGTTGTTGTTAGCCGTTGATGACAGTTGTTGAATGTTGTGCTCTTATTGTCTGGCAATGACTCAGAGATAAAATTTCTCCTTTGTTACCAAGACACTTAATATGATGATGATGGATTGAGGAGAATTTACTGAGAATCCTTATTTTTCCAAAAGCAAATTGCAAGATAACCAATATAATTCTTATTTATTTATTGCTTTATGTTCTTATCCTGCACTGTACTGAAATATTTCTTTTGAAACAAAAGCCACACAAACAAACAAGCCGCCGTAAATGTAAGGCAAAACTGATTTTATTTTCGCTGTTCTTTGTTTTATTGTTTTCTTTTTAAATTTTTTATAATTGTTTTACTTAAGTAAATATTTGAATTTATTTTTCGCTGTTCTTTGTTTTGTTGTTAAATTTCTTAAAATTGTTTTACTTTTGCAATTGTTTGATTTTACATTCACACACACAATTTGTAATTTTACTTCTTAAACTTATTAATTTTTCCGCACGCACTTTTTCGCGTGCCCCACGTTGGGTGCCAATTAATTATTTATCAATTGTTCTATTAGTGGCACTCGTGCACACCAATATAACTCTTGATTACTGTTTTGTTCTTGCGCACCAAAGTTAAGTTCTTTTGTTGGTTAAGTTTTATCTTTATTTAATAGGAGTAACACTTGTGCTTACTCCTCGAGTACAAAAAAAGTCTAACTCAATGTAACTACCAAGCCTAATAAAAAAAGCTAACTCTAAGGCACATGTAAGTGCCGTTGCAAAGCTTAGATAATAACTTTCACAGTATTTCCTTATCTGGTTATTTCCACTCTTCGAAACTGCATACAATAGAAAGGTACTGTAAAAGCTATTATCTACCTATGTATTAAAAGTGAAAGGAAGGACAAATAGCTGTATAACTTAGACATATGACTTCTACTTACCAAGATGGTGAAGTAATTTTAATTTTAACATGATCACTCATCTAGCGGCCAACGGTGGAAGTTCAAAAACATCCATCTAGTGGCCAACTTTGGAAGTTCGAAGGGCCATTTTGGTACAGCTCATTTTGGACCAGCTCATTTTGGCCACGCCACCACACGGTCCGAAATAGAGCTCACCATGATACAGATCAAATGCTACACTCTCCTCATACACATGACCACTAGATGACACTTTTTTGATATAGTTGTGGCAACACAATTCGGCGCTACCTGACGTTACTTTCTGGTTCACCGATCTCGCTCGCACACGATGAGTATGAGCCACTCTGGGCTAAGTATTTTAAGTGATATTGGTGTTTAGATGAAAAAAGGGACGCGCTTGTAAAAGGTAGTGAAAAAGAAAGATGTGGCGATATCCGATTGCTCACATCCACGATTTGACGGAGTAGCTGCATGGAAAAAATGTTTTTTCGGCATTGGACTTGAGAAAAGCACTTTACGATGGCAGAGAGTGATATTCCGAAGACAGCAGACACCCTTTGGCTTGATTGAATTTCTATACATGCTTTTTGGTTTGAGCAGACATTTCAGAGGTTTATGGATGATATTTTTCGTGGCATCGATTTTGTTTATTGTTACATTGACGATATATTAATCATGTCTAACTCAATCGAAGAACATGAGCAGCGCTTGCACATTATCTTGCAGATCCTGCGTGCTTACAGCCTATGTAACAACATGAGTAAGTGTCAAATTGCGAAATCAGAAGTGGAATTTCTCTGTTACATTGTTAATGAAGACGGCATTAAGTTACCTACAAAACTTGTCGATTCTACTCTCAACTATGTTCGTCCTAACACAATCAGCCAATTGGGTCATTTTCTGGGTATTGTAAATTACTACCGTAGATGCATGCCACACTCGGCGGATATACAGGCACCTTTATCTGAACTGCCGAGGAATGTTAAGAAAAATGACAAGCAAAAAATTGATTGGACGACTGAATGTATCAATGCTTTCAATGCTTGTAAACGTAGTGTGGCGGACGCAGCATTCTTGTCACATCCATCTCCAAATGCAAAACTGGCTTTGGTGTGCGATCCTTCTGATGTGGCTATCAGAGCCGTACTAGAGCATCAAATCGACGACATGTGGCAACCACTTGGTTTTTTCTTTAAGAAGTTATGCAACACGGAGAAAAACTATAATTCCGATTACCAACATCAGTGCTGAAACCATTGCACAGGTTTTTTGGTCACAATGGATTTCACGGTTCGGGATACCGAAAACCATTACCACTGATCAAGGCACGCAGTTCGAATCTGCTTTGCTTAAGGAATTAGCGATACTTGTTGGTAGCAAACACATTCATACGACCAGTTATCATCCGCAATCAAACGGTTTAGTTGAAAGGTGGCATCGATTGTATAAAGCAGCACTTATATGCAACGCTGAAACCCCGTGGCGTCAACTTCTTCCATCTGTGCTGTTAGGACTTCGAACTTGCTTTAAGCAAGATATACAAGCGTCTGCTGCCGAAATGCTGTATGGTGCATCGATTCATTTACCAAATGAATTTTTCGATGACACGGATGCCGCACCATCTTCTGCAAATTTTATAATAATTCGACCAACTCCAACCGCTCATCATATTAACCCAAAACTATTTGTGCTGAAAGGTATTGATACTTGCTCATATGTATTCATCCGCACAGATGCAGTCAAATTTCTCCTCGAACCTCCCTACACTGGGCCCTACAAGATACTCAAATGGCAGACCGACCGAGTGTATGAATTAGAGGTAGGCGGAAATAAAGTTGTAGTATCGGTGGATCGACTCAAACCAGCCTTTTTTGCAAACGATGACAAGTTCGATTTTCAAATTCATGACGTCATCACTAGAGGGGGAGTACTGTGGCAACACAATTCGGTGCTACCTGACGTTACTTTCTGGTTCACCGATCTCGCTCGCACACGATCAGTATGAGCAACTCTGGGCGAAGTATTTTAATTGGTATTGGTGCTTAGATGAAAAAAGGGACGCGCTTGTAAAAGGTAGTGAAAAAGAAAGATTCAATAAATGAAACGTACCACACGAAAGCAATAAAACGAATGGAATATTTGCTACAGCACATTTTGAGCTGGAATCCGCATTACACAACTATTTATACGATTATATATATATCTATATATTTATTTTTAAATCTTTTTATCATTATTATATATTTTGTTTGATCTTATTTATATTTTTATATTTAACTAGCGTACCTGGCGTGCTTTGCTACGATTCCGACGTGATTTTAGTGCGTCATGTTATTTTTTTTTTTAACGTGAAAACGATTTTAAAATGGGTATACATGCCACAATGTGCCGCTCTTTCAGAATTTTTCGAAAATTGTCGCCTTTGTTTTTAATATATCTCGTGACTAAAAGGTCACAGCGCTAAGTTATTATATATTAATTATTATTATTATATTATATTTTATATTCTGAAAATATGATTTGTGCTACAGCGTATTTTGTCTTGGGGGGCTTATGTCAACAAGGGGGAGGGGCGTTCAAAGGAGTGAATAAAACGGAAAATTAATTTTTTTTGAAAGCGTATTGCTTGAAAACGGATTGTCCTATTTAACTGATTATTGTGTGTTGTTTTAAGGCTAGTTAGAAGGATATGAAAGAAAATTTTTGGAAAATCCACCTGAAAATGTGAAATTTCGATTTTTTGTTATGAAAATCTGCATAAATACAAGAAAATTTCTTCTTTCTAAGCGTATTGCTTGTCTGCCCTATTTTGCTGATTTTTCTTTTGTTATGTTTCGTATAGATCAATTAGAAGAATGTAAAAAAAAAATTAATGGAAAATCCACCAGGAAAGTGGGAAATATTGACATTTTCTGTTATTATTATTAAGAAAAAATTGAAAAATTGGATACGAACAGTGTCATAAAATGTAAGGCCTGCAAGGGGAAGAATGAAAGAATGAAATAGTCAAAGCAGACATAAGTTAAGCTGTATATGCAGAGTATGTGCATAGTCAAGTATCGTGTGCCTGTGAAGAATTGCAAGGGGTGGGGTTGTTTGGAAAATAGAAGAATGAAATAGTCATGGCAGACATAAGTTAGATGTATATGTGAGTATGTGTATGGGGAAGCATCGTATGCCTTTGAATATGTGCAAGGGGGAAGAGAATAAAATGAAATAGTCAAAGCAGACATATGTTCAGGCGTATGTGTGAGTGTGGGTATAAGCATTTTCAATGATCGCGTCGGGACCTGCCTAGATCTAGCCTACGCGCGCGACATGCAATTGACATGCAAACCTTACATATCATATTTCTCCCATCATTACCCTGTGTTAAATGTAATAAATTTAGATAATTAAATTACACCTGACAAACAAATAACATTTTCTTTTCTTAATCGGTTTCATCATACTGAAGCAAACGATGTCTGTTTGCGTTTCTTATTCTTGGTATAATTAATTTAAACATCTATACTTTCATTTATGCAAAACAAACTTTGTAGTATGTTGCGCAACATTTTAAAAGAAAATTGATTTAATATTGACGTACAAAAAATTAACAAAAATTTATGTTTTACAAAAGACCACTTGGCTGATATCGTTCATGTAAACATATGTTATAAACAGAATCGATATACATTACATACATACAAACATCCAAATTTATATATATATGAGTAGATTAAAATTATAAGTATCGTTTTATCTTTAACTTTACATCAATATATTTTTGATTTTCTGTTTTATTATTCGCCAATCTTTCTTTATCCCCGTTCATTTTATCTTCCTATGTAACTTCTTCACTTTGGTGACTCTCTTATATGACACACAAATTTTTCTTCTTTCACTTTTTTATTTTTCATGTCTTTATTCCACAATCCTTCGTATCAATGAATACTGAATCAGGCGAGGAGTATTTACTCCGCTCGTCTGACAGTTAGGATGAGGACGGCTTGGATGCGAAAGTGGTATTCAATGGAGAGAAGCAGGCAACGGTTCCTACCGTTATTACCCCGGCGGTGGCAGCTGGTAAGGTGTCAGTGGTGGCTCACAGACACCTAAACCTATGGACTGTGCAGCTGATCCTGAGATGGACCACTTGGCCTCTGTATCAAATTGGCCAAATCCTACAAGTGAATGCCCTTTCCGAAGCGTTGTTTGACCTGAACGGAGGAGCTATATGCGTAGCATCAGCGTTAACTGGCTTATCGCTTGCGTCAGCTCGACTTCCAGTTAATGACACACCGGTACACATTGTGTAGTAACAGATTCGCCGCCAAGTACTCATGTTGATCAAGCGTCAAACGCAGAGGAGACCACCCCATCGGGCGCGACATCTGTTAGTTTAATTACGTCGAATCCAGGTACGACACCCGTCATGGCCTTTATCGGTGTAGCGCCGTCCACCGGCACGGTACCCAAGAAAGCCAAACGTGGGACCAACAAAGGATCCAAGGAAAAAGTGTCCTTATCTGCTAGCTTATCAATCGTGGTTCCAAGTGAGGAGCCTACGATCAGCACGCCAAGTTCTGGCAAAAGGCAAAGGTAGGATAACTCCATCAAGGCTCCTGATAACAAGCTCTTAAGTCCAGAAGGAATTCTGTTCAGCTTAAGTTTGGAGCCTGAGGCAACCCAGAAAGGCAGTTTTCGGTCGCTAATTAGATCAACATGGAAGGGGCCATGGGAGGGCCATCAACGAAGCCATGACATGCAAGCATTATCCATTCTTGGCTAAGTTTCATGGTAAAAAGTGGTTCAAGGGCGCAACGGTCGTGGCCTGTGTCAGCGAGGAAACCCTGTGCTTTCTCGCAGCATTGGCGAACTTTGCCATGGTGCGAAGCTGGACGTAGTATCGACGGACCATGTTCCACAGAACACTTTTATCAAGATATGTGTCCCACCCATATTATATTATTATTATTTATCCCCAATTATTGGGGACGAAACCACGCAAAACCTCATGGTAGGCCAAAATCTTCCACTTGGAAGCGGCGATTGGAACTTGTCCGAGGGATGGCACGAGACAATGATGAGGGGAAGGATCTCTGGGTCAAAATTGGATCTGAGTCCAAGAACCTCATCATGAGTAACAAGTGCCAACTGAAGCTGGGAATGGGAAACATGAAGGCGATTATCATGGATCCAGATGACAGGTCAAGAAACCAAACTAAGATTGGTACAGATCAATCTGAATCGCTCCAGAGTTCTTTCCGAGGACCTGCTGCAATTTATAGAGAATGAGATGGTTGAAGTGGCACTTATATAGCAACCCTGGATCGTGAGTGATAGGGTTTGTGGCCTTAAGTGTCATGGATACCATTTCTTCTCCCCACAGATCGTTGGTAAGTCAAGAACTTGTATTGTGGTAAGAACTGGGCTCTTTTCTCTTCTCGTTACAACAGTGGAGACCTCAAGGTGGTGGTGTGTGAAAGGAAGTTCGGTAAAAGTCTCTATCTTGCTTCCGCGTATCTTCCCCACGAAGAGGAAAATAACCCCATATCAACACATCAGAACATTCGTTTAGCATGCGATGATCAATGGTATGGATGAGGTACTGGGTTGTGATGTAAACGCTCATCACTCCCTTTGGTGGAGCACGAACATAAATGCAAGAGATGAGGCGCTATTCGACTTAGTACTTTCAACAAATCTTATTGTATGCAACAGGGGCGACCACCCTACCTTCTGCAACAAGAATCGTCCAAAGGTTATCGACGCAACCCTAGCGACGAACAGCGACTCCCTTACCATCGATAACTGGCATGTTTCTTATCGGATCATTTCACAAGTCGCTATGATGTTAGATGATATAAAAACAAACCTTTACCTTATAGAAATCCAAAGAGGACGAACTGGGATGGCTTCTCTAATGCTGATGGCCAGATACTCCCTTACGCCCCAGTGGGGGGCTTTTGGATCTTGATATGTTAGAGAAATTCTCTTAGAACATCGCGGAGGTACTAGGAGGAGCTTTTCTTAAATCTTGCCTTATTAGCCGACCCCCAAGGTCCAACCGTAATGTTGTGGTGGACACCGCAGCTTGGGCAAATTGAGAAGGAGGCGAGAAGACTTTTCAATAAAGCCAAATATAATAAATGTCAGGAAGATTGGGAAGCCTATCATCTCAGTTTTAAGAAACTTTAGAAAACTAGTAGGAAGGCAAAAAGGGATTCCTGGGCAACGTTCTGCGAGGATATCGCTAGCACTCCAGAAACATCCAGACTTTGACGGATGCTAGCCAAAGATCAAGCGAAACCAGGCCTACTGTGCGGTGCAAATGGTGTATACTCTAGTAACGGTGAGGAGTTCCTGGAGCTACGCATGGACACACACTTTCCGGGTTACTTTAATATTAATGGGAAAGAAGAGAATATCATCTTTACTATCGGTGGATAAACTTTGGATGGTACAAGTTATGAAATGATCCCTCATGACCTAATCAAAGAGGAAAAGTTACCCTGGGGATAGGCCTTACAAATCACCGGGTCCAGATGGTATACCAGCCATGCCACAGACAGCTTCTGCATTTCATGTACCGTTGCTGATAAAGATCTTTAGTGGGTGTCTTCTCACAGGGTACATCCCTGAAAGATGGAGAGAGGTGAGAGTGGTCTTCATTCCCAAGGCAGGGAAAATAAACTTCAATTCACCAAAAGATTTCAGGCCTATCAATCTCTGATCGTTTTACTGAACTGACATCCCAGAGTCACGGGTTCGATTCCCGCTCAAGTCTGGTCCTTTTCTAATTCCTCCCCCTATCCTACTTAACTCTCCCCCTGAGCAAAAGGCCTCTGTTGCTATTGCTCATATTAAAAATAGCCCTGCGATCACCAGCTGGCTTAGCAATACGCTTCGATGCCAGGTGATAAACTCCAACCTGGATTCAGCAACAATAAAGAAACAGGTCACAAGAGGCACTCCGCAGGAGGAAGTTATATCCCCTCTACTTTGGAACCTAGTCCTGTAGGACCTGCTTTTATGCTTTCAAAGGAAAGGGTGTAGAGTAACAGCCTATGCAAATGATTTCAATGTTTCTAGGTACCACACTGCGGTGGGCTCGACAGAACGGTATTGGGGTCAACCTGGATAAGACCGAGCTAGTGTTGTTCACAAGAAAAAATAAGGCTACCGTGTTTGGGTGGTATGCAGCTAAAATTAGCAAAGGATGCGAAATACCTTAGTGTTGTTCTGGATTCTAAGATCTCTTGGAAAAGAAACTCTGAAGAAGAAATGAACAAGGCATTAGATGCTTTCTACATCTGTAGGAGGACGTTTAACAAGAGATGGGGGCTTCAGCCGTATATAATTCACTGGATTTATACAGCAATTGTGAGACCTATCTTAACCTTTCTCTACGATCCACCCGCTAGGCGGCTCTGGATGTTATTCTCAATCTGGCACCGGAGGGCACATTTCTCAAGAACGTAGCGGCTACAACTGCAGTCAGACTCCTGGTACTGCATCATCTTAAACGCTGTGTTGCCGGCCACAGCACTATCCAACAAGTAATGGGAATTCAGTCTGATTGTGGAGTGTGTGACTACAATGTGCCAGCACTAAAATGGAATGAAAATTTTAAAACAAGATTCCCGGGTAGAGATGATTGGAAGTGGGGTTACGTCATTGGACGGGATGAGCTTTCGATCTACACTGATGAATCGAAGACGGTAGACATTAGTGGTGCAGGCATCTTCTCGGAAGAGCTAACAGCTTAGCTATCGTATCGTCTACCCGACTGGTGAAGCGTGTTCCAGGAAGAAATCTACGCAGTCTTGCAAGCAGCAAAGTTAATTAACGCCTTGGGGGAGACTCGAGGCACATATCGATCTATGTTGACAGCCAGGCTGCTATCAAGGCTCTGTCGGCCCACAGCTTCAAGAATAAAATCATACGAAGTGCGGTTAACCAGGGTCGGAAGCACTCTGTTACACTCATCTGGGTGCCGGGTCACTCCGGTATCGAAGGAAATGAGTTGGCGGATGAGTGTGCTAAGAAAGGCTTGGCACTGCCTATCTCTCAAGCAGATATCGATATTCACAGACCCCTACAGGATATACTATCATGCCTCGACATGAAGACCAGAGATTTAGCAGGCAGAAAATGGGCAAATGAGTCTGGGTGTACTCTTGCAAGGACACTCTGGCCTTGCTTTCAACCAAAGAGAATATCCGAGCTCCTACACTTCAACAAGAAAAGCATCCGGACGTTGAGAGGAGTTATGACAGGGCAATGCACAATCGGGCTGATGGCCCATAGGATGCAAGTTCCACACCATGACTTCTGTCGTAGGTGCGAATACGAGGAAAAATCGGAGAGTATCCAACTCCTCCTCTGTGATTGCCCTACTCTACTCAGTAGACGAACCCGGTTACACGGGAAACCGCTCTTCGAAGAGTTAGGTAGTTTGGCAAAATATGCTTTGGGGACCTGGCTTTGTTTGTGGACTCCTCATGTTGGTTTTAGAGAAAGAGGGTGATCTCTGGAACCGACCTTGGACTGTTGGAGATTGTCCCTAACCCCTCTGAAACTCTCTTTCCTTTCACTTTTTTATCAGGTATCACAATGGGCCTTTAAGGCTTCTGTGTGAAATCGCGAGCAATTGCGAGCGGCCTGCAAAACCTAACCTAACTATATCGCTATTTCCACAGCCGCGAACATTACATTCGTACACCTTTAAAGTTATTAAAAGAAATAACTAAAACTTTAAACAAAATTTGTCTTGTTTTTGTTTTTCAAAAGTATTTGGTAGCTCTATTTTTTGTGCAAAAAGGAGGTTCCGTCGATTTAATGTTTGCAATATATTAGCACTAAAAATTAGATTTAGAACGTCACAAAACTGCAAAAATCTGCTAACTATAACATAAAAACTTAAAGAGATTAATGTGAGATTAAGATAGAATAATGTATTTTTCTATAGGTAGGTATCACGTTGAAATATATATAATACCAGCATAGCCCGGCGCACATTGCTACGGCCCCGTCATGATGTAAGTGTGTGACTTTTATGGCCATAGTTCGTTTTTCGCTTTCAATTTGTCCACGCACATTTGTTGAATTTGTAGCTACTAACTAGAGCAAGCATGTTTTTGTGTATGTTTGATCGCATTGTTGTTTACTTTCAGGTTGTTGTTGTTTTCAAATGTTTTCGTTTCGATAGAAAAACTACAGCTTTTGGCTATGTAAGTAAAGTTATTTTATTTATTTTTTTTGGATTGGCGTCTTTACCTTTCTTGCAAAATCATAATCAGTAATAATAAAATGTTTTCTTACATGTACTATATGTTAATCTAGGCTCATTGGTGCTGTGCAATTTCTGAAATAGTGCTGCCAGATTCACTATGTAACAAATGGTAGTGATTAGGGTCACCACAACTACTACCCTCGTTAGTAATGAAGTTAATCAGTAATAGTGACCCTTTTCCGGGTGTGAGTTTTCAATGGTGGTTCCACTTTGTCAGGTTCCTTGAAAAAGAATGCATGTTTCAATCGCTCGATCGATATGATCTAATAAAACTCGATCGCTGAGTCGATTCCTTACTTCAAACGGAGCAGTGAATGGTGGCTTCTTAACGTGATCTGATCGTAGAAATACATGAGTACAGGTGTAGATGTCTTTATGTACGAATTTTGTTTTCGTCCCATGTTGTGCTGCAGGTCTTTGGCCTGATGAATTGTTGTGGATCACATGTTGTGTCACAGTCTTTGAAAATTTCTCCAGGCAATCTAAGTATTGTACCGTACAACATGTCAGCTGCCAATGCGTTGATGTCATATTTGTATGCTGTTCTCAGGCCTAGCATTACGATGGGCAGTATTATGATCTGTAGTAATTATCTTGGGTGCACCAAATCGTGATATCCATGTAGTGTACAATTGTGTGGCAACCGTATTGGTAGATATGTCTTTAATTGGTGCTATTTCCGGCCAACGTCAAAATCTGTCAACCATGTTGTCGATGTGTACGTGATCAAATCGTTTGTCTACGCTTTCGATCTGTTGTGGCGACAAGTGATTATGTTTTCTTTCCTCCGTCTCGTATTTGTCAACAAATCGGAGGTCTTTTTATTAATCTAAAAAAAAATCGGGACAGGTAGTATAGCTACACTACCGTAATTGTTTTTGCGTGAAAACGTTTTTCATGAACCATTAGTATTAAAGCAAAGTCGAAAGTCCGGATTTTTATTAGTAATTAGTAGAAGTTCAATTGTCGGATATCGATTCTGTTCATTACATGTGTATGCATGTACGTATCAACCAAGTCGCCTTTTGTAAAACATATATTTTTGTTAATTTTTTGTGCGTCAATATTAAATCAAGTTTCTTTTAAAGTGTTGCGCAATACCAAGAATAAGAAACGCAAACAGACTTCGTTTGCTTCAGAATGATGAAACCGATTAAGAAAAGAAAATGTTAATTGTTTGTCAGGTGTAATTTAATTATCTAAATTTATTACATTTAACACATGGTAATGATGGGAGAAATATGATATGTAAGGTCTGCATGTCAATTGCATGTCGCGTGCGTAGGCTAGATCTAGGCAGGTCCCGACGCGATCATTGAAAATGCTTATACCCACACTCACACATACGCCTGAACATATGTCTGCTTTGACTATTTCATTTTATTCTCTTCCCCCTGGCACATTTTCAAAGGCATTCGGTGCTTATGTCTGCCTTGACTATTTCATTCTTCTATTTTCCAAACAACCCCCACCCCACCCCTTGCAATTCTTCACAGGCACACGATACTTGACTATACACATACTCTCATATACAGCTTAACTTATGTTTGCTTTGACTATTTCATTCTTTCATTCTTCCCCTTGCAGGCCTTACATTTTATGACACTGTTCGTATCCAATTTTTCATTTTTTTTTAAATAATAATAACACAAAGAAAGAATAAATTTTCGTGTATTTATGCAGATTTTAATAAAAAAAAAACGAAATTTCGCACTTTTCAGGTGGATTTTCCAAAAAATTTCTCTCACATTCTTCTAATTGACCCATAGCGAGCATTACAAAAGAAAATTCAACAATACGCTTAGAAAGAAGGAATTGTCTTGTATTTATTCAGATTTTAATACAAAAAGGCGAAATTTCACTTTTTCCAGGTGGATTTTCCAAAATTCCTATAACGAACACAAGAAAAGAAAAATCAGTCAAATAGGACAATCCCTTCTCAAGCAAAACGCTTTCAAAAAAAAATTAATTTTCAATTTTAGTCACCTTCTTCTCAATTTTTCTGTTCTAAATAGATAGGAGCAGATAGTGCTTACAAACTAAAAACTACATGGTTGTTACACCATTTCGCTCAAATTTTTGTTAACTCACTTTACAACGGCGCAAAGAATCAATAAGCGATTTAGCAGCTAGCATGTGCGCATCGAACGTTTCAACAGCTTAAATTAGATATAACAAAATAATTTCATATACATACTTAATACTAAAAAGCATCAAAATAGATATAAAATTTAATATAAGATACTGAATTCAAAATTATTTGGTTTCCTTATTAACTCCATATTTCAATTCAGTCAAAACACTCTTCAGAGTAGATTTCACAAGTTCACAAGTTAAGATATACACCGAATCTTAAGACTAACTAACTTTAACATTTTTCTGAAACATGCAAGTGACATTCTTAATTTTTATTATTATTTACAGTTTAATCTACAGGTTTATCCTTATATATAACTTATCTTAAGTTTAAGAGAACTGCTACTTATCCTATTTTATGTCGGTTATGCTTATGGTAGTTTGTTTCTCTGTACATATTTCTGAACAAGGGTTGGTTACTTAACTTGCGCACAATTTTTAAAAACATTTTAGAAGTATGTAATTATAATACCATATTAAGGTTCACAGAAAAACGTTCCCTAATAATTTTATAAAACTTGTTTTTATACTCTTCAAGCTATGAATAGTATTATAACTTTGTCATGAAATAAAAAAAAAAAATTTCCAACATACATTTTTCAATAAATAAATACTAATTTTGTTCTGAATGAAGCTTCACTCTACACGGGTGTCCCACGACATCTCTTTCTTTTTTATATGTATTACATGTAAATCTGGGTGATTGGTATTGTGCAACTTCTGCAATAGTGCTGCCAGATTCACTATGTAACAAAAGGTGGCAGTTAGGGTCGCCACAAAACTTTGGGAAATTGCCTTATTTATTTTTCTTTATTGAAATATGTTAATGTAGTACAATCAGTTCAGAATAATAATCTCAGCCTTGCCACTGTCACCAACCATCTCTCTATTGCTAACCACTTCGTCTAATTCAAAGACTATGAAATTAGAAAGACTGGACAATTCGAACGAAAATCATGCGGTTCTCAATTTTCTCAATTGTTCGATGCTCGATGGTGTTTTATTCAAAACGAACTCAAAAAAATGTTAACATTTTGTGAAAATTGTGAGTTATGTTAAAATGTACTCAATGAAGGAGGGTTGTCAATAAGCACTGGTTTTTACCTTTTTTTTCTATTGCCCTTATGCAGAGTATAATGTGATGTAGAAATGAATGTATAGTTTGACAATTTATTATAGAATGCAGTAATGTTCAATTAAATTTATTTCGCAATTTACTAGCATACAAAACGATTTCTATATGGCAAACAATGAAGAAAAAGCAAAAGTACACATACCAAAAACCATGAAGAAACAAATCATTAAAATTTTCCATATATATGTATACATTTACAATATTGGATTGATCTTTTGAGTTTCACCAGTAATAATGTCACAATGATTAATGACAAAGATAACTGGGTTTATGAAACAAGCTTAAGTCGGTCAAAAAAGCTTCGTTGATAACACTGAGAATAGATTACCTACCTATGTACAATGACTTGCCCAAGGTAAAACTGTTATTCATAGTAATAAATATGGCATATGTCTCCTAAACTTTATGACATTCACCTTTTTTCAAATGTTAAATAACCTGTATTCGAAACAATGTAGGACCTATAACATGAAATGGAAAAATTAAATATTTCATTTTATTGCTTACTTTAACAATAAATCTAACACAGTCATTTTCGTAGTCAATTGTAAACAGTTTATAACGTTTGCAATGCTTCTAAAATTGTACCATTGTGTGGCCAGCAATTTTCAAATGTGGATTTGTTATCAGAAGTAACATGATCACACATTAAAATTGAATATCAACAGCATGTAACAGTTGCAGGCAACTCATATTTGAACATTTGTTTTTGTTTTCTATTTACTTAACATGAGACGTTCGAGCGGAACCTTAACTTCGATTATTTTTTTGAGCGGAATCTTAACTTCGATAACTTTTTGAGTGGAACGTTAACTTTTTGAGCACGAAATCACTTGCTCTCTGCACATTATGGAGAAGAAGATAACTTCGAAACGCGCGCCTTCCAAATATTTGAATATTAACTCAAAATGCATGAAAGTACAAATTCGTTGAAATTGCTTTTATTTGAAATAATTTTCATTACATTACTTTATAAATCATAAATATGTCATGTACAATTAAATACAATTGCAATTCTAATAATATTGATTTGATACAATATTCGTTTTCAAAATAATTCATAATAAAATTAATAACTTTAAATATTACAAGGTATGTTGGCAAGTAATACATCAATTATAATGTGCAATATTTTTCAACTTGCCGTAAAACTGTCAAACAAAGAAGGCCTATCATGATGTATTTTAATTTAAAAAAATTAATTTTATTGAAATGGAAACATTCTTTATACATTAAATAGTACATGCAAATGATTTTTTTTATTAAACATATTTCATTTGGTGTTCCATATCTTATTTTTAACCTCTCCAAAATGTTTGTTAATGTTTTCCATTAATATGCTGCCATTGCCTTTACTTTTTTTATCCCGACTCACGCTACAATGATCTCCACTCACGCTACATTTTCTTATGAAAAGTTCATCTCCATCAAAAATGGTCATGGTTTTTTGAGTTTTTCTGCAGGTTCGATCCGGTTCGAGAGCGGAATTTTTCTCGTCGCATCGAACCCGCATTTTTTCGAACTCGAATTGTCCAGTCTATCTAATTTCGTAGTCTTTGCAAAGACTATGAAATTAATTAGACTGGACAATTCGAACGAAAATCATGCGGTTCTCAATTTTCTCAATTGTTCGATGCTCGATGGTGTTTTATTCAAAACGAACTCAAAAAAATTTTAACATTTTGTGAAAATTGTGAGTTATGTTAAAATGTACTCAATGAAGGAGGGTTGTCAAGAAGCACTGGTTTTTACCTTTTTTTCTATTGCCCTTATGCAGCGTATAATGTGATGTAGAAATGAATGTATAGTTTCACCATTTATTATAGAATGCTGTAATGTTCAATTAAGTTTATTTCGCAATTTTGTAGCATACAAAACGATTTCTATATGGCAAACAATGAAGAAAAAGCAAAAGTACACATACCAAAAACCATGAAGAAACAAATTATCACAGTTTTACAATAATTGCTGTTGCTATGCCTACTCAATATGGAAATTCACAGTTTGAGAAGCATTACGACGACTTTACCTCAGCAAACATTTCCATGTACACAATTGCATTTCCCATTGTGGATTATTACTAAAGTAACTATATGTCCGATCTTTCCTATAAAGCAAACCCAAATCCAACGTTGTTTCTGTGCGGGAGCAATCAAAGCATTAAAAGAGCCAAAAAGTACGATGAACACTGCTTTTCATATTCAACGCCATAGGCATATATAAAAAGAAGATTAATATTCATCGAATTGATCTCAAATCTATTCATTTTATGTGGTCCGCGATGTCTCCTTCTGTGATAATACTCGTATATACACAAACATGTGCATGAGAGATACAGCAGAAGTAACATGATCACACAATAAAATTGAATATCAACAGCATGTAACAGTTGCAGGCAACTCATATTTGAACATTTGTTTTTGTTTTCTATTTACTTAACATGAGACGTTCGAGCGGAACCTTAACTTCGATTATTTTTTTGAGCGGAATCTTAACTTCGATAACTTTTTGAGTGGAACGCTAACTTTTTGAGCACGAATTCACTTGCTCTCTGCACATTATGGAGAAGAAGATAACTTCGAAACGCGCGCCTTCCAAATATTTGAATATTAACTTAAAATGCATGAAAGTACAAATTCGTTGAAATTGCTTTTATTTGAAATCATTTTCATTACATTACTTTATAAATTATAAATATGTCATGTGCAATTAAATACAATTGCAATTCTAATAATATTGATTTGATACAATATTCGTTTTCAAAATAATTCATAATAAAATTAATAACTTTAAATATTCCAAGGTATGTTGGCAAGTAATACATCAATTTTAATGTCCAATATTTTTCAACTTGCCGTAAAACTGTCAAACAAAGAAGGCCTATGCTGATGTATTTTAATTTAAGAAAATTAATTTTATTGAAATGGAAACATTCTTTATACATTAAATAGTACATGCAAATGATTTTTTTTATTAAACATATTTCATTTGGTGTTCCATATCTTATTTTTAACCTCTCCAAAATGTTTGTTAATGTTTTCCATTAATATGCTGCTATTGCCTTTACTTTTTTTATCCCGACTCACGCTACAATGATCTCCACTCACGCTACATTTTCTTATGAAAAGTTCATCTCCATCAAAAATGGTCATGGTTTTTTGAGTTTTTCTGCAGGTTCGATCTGGTTCGAGAGCGGAATTTTTCTCGTCGCATCGAACCCGCATTTTTTCGAACTCGAATTGTCCAGTCTTTCTAATTTCGTAGTCTTTGGCTGCAGGCATGGTATCGCCACTCGTTTCCGACAGGCGTTGGTTATGACGCCACAAATCATAGTGATTCGCGTCATCTACCGTTAAACTTTATCACATGTATATTTTTAATATTCGAACAAATAGAAACGGAGTTCTATAGCAATGAACCTTTTGAATTCTGGCATAATGAACTTACAGTAGAGTCAAAATAAATGCACTTCTTATAAAATAAAATATGAAAATGTACAAAATTGCGAGTTGCAGCACAGTGGATAGCATATATTCTCCATGAAGAAATGCATATAAATGTCGACTTTCATGCTGATCGGTCAAACGTTGTTGGAGTGAGAGGCCGTTAAACTATTTTTCTCGTCCTATTTTAAATATATAGAAAAAAAATTTATAATTTAGAACATTTTATTTAGAACGTTACATAGTTATTCAACACGGCTTTATTTTGGATAAGGTCAAGTAATTTCAGCTAAAGATGGCATAAAATGCCAAAAACGTCATATTTATTATTGTAGGTATTTACGAGAGTAGGTCAATAAGTTCTTAGAAAATCCAACAGATAGCGCGACTATTACTGTAAACGGTCTGTTTTCATGCAGCATCACTACCGTCTAGGTATGCTGTGAAGTTTCAGCCAGATTGGTTGAGTTGTTGTGTGTTTCTCGTGCATTGAAGAAACAAAATTTGTTTGTTTCCAAAAATGAAGAAAATTGAGTTTAGATCTGTTATTAAACATTTTCATATAAAAGGCTTAATAGCAAAGGAAATAAAAAATGAGTTGGATTTAGTTCACGGCACATCTGCTCCTTCACTTGCAACTATTTATAACTTGTTAAATGAATTTAAACGTGGTCGTACATCAACAAAGGATGCACCAAGCTCAGGACGCCCTGTAGAGGTGACTACGCCAGAAATGATTAAAAAAATCCATGATATGGTGTTAAGTGATCGAAGATTAAAGTTGAGTGAGATAGTTGAGGTTACAGGGATATCAAAAGGTAGCGTCATTTCTATTTTACATGAAAAATTGTGTATGAAAAAGATTTCGGCAAGATGGGTGCCGCGTTTGCTCACAGTCGACAAAAAACGCAATAGGGCGGTTGCCTCTAAAGCTCTGTTGTCGCTCATGCAACGTAATCCGAATGAGTTTTGCGTCGGTTTGTGACTGTAGATGAAATGGATAGATGGATTCACCATTACACTCCCGAAACGAAAGAACAATCAAAACAGTGGATTGAAAGGCGAACCATGTCCAAAGAAGGCGAAAACCGTAAAAACAGCTGGTAAGGTTATGGCTACTGTTTTTTGGGATGCACGTGGAATTATTTGGAAAAAGGAAAAATAATAACAAGGGAGTATTATGCATCTTTATTGGAGCAGCTAAGAGAAAATCTTATTTTTCTGACGGGTTAAAAAAATTAGAGAAACGTCTAACTAAGTGTATAGAGCTCCAAGGAGATTATGTTGAAAAATAAAAAAAACTTTACAAAAAAAAATTGTTTTAATGCTTTTTTCTAAGGACTTATAGACCCAGCCTCGTATATTGAGAGTCGGGTTGCCAGAATTTTTCTAAACCATCCTGTAAAGGACATATGCTCAATTTGGTTTAAAAAACGGGAAAAATGAAAAATATGTATTTTACGTTCTTATTTTAATTTATTTCTTGATTCTTATATTTTAAAGAAGATCGTGCAAGTTTCATCATATCTTTGTTTGATTTTACATATTTGTAAAATTCAATGCAGTTATGGCCATAAATTGTCATTAATTCACTCTTTATCTTTCACTCCAGGGTACATTTGTTGCACACATCAGTCCATTTCAATGCCATCTGCGAAAAAATCCTTTCCACAAGGGAAAACTCTTCCATGTTTTTCTTCCACTTCTCAATTGCACTGATACTTTTATCATCAAAAGACTTTCCAATGTCGAGGCTGTTTTGATCCCGTTTATTGACACCCAAAACAGTTTTCACTGAGATCAGCTTGACTCAGAACGTATGCATAAACACATTTTCATTCCTTCTGAACACGAGAAGCAACTTTAATAAGCACACCTTTCAAACCTGTCGGTTTTTTCGGGAACTGAATTTATAAGTCTTATAAATGCATAGTTTATTGCTAACGTGTTGAAAATCAGCAGTTCGCAAAATGTTGTTTTGTGCAGTGTTGCCATATGGTAAAGTTATTCTCCTTTATTATCATTTTCTCAATGATTTTGTGAATTAAAGATTGAATAATCATTGCAAATATTATTAAAAATCAGGATAAGGATTATACATTGAAAATTGGTTTTGTACAATACGATTTTAAAAAAAAACATTTTTTTGAGAGGTGCGCTACATCATATTTTATGCATATGGCAACTTAAACAAACACATATTCGTCTTCAATAAGAGCACAATGATGTCGCATTTATAAATACCTCTACAAAAACTGTTCTGAGTGAAGCTGATTTCAGTGAAAACCTTTTTGGCTGTCTTATAAACGGAGTGTATGTTAAATTGATCGGTACTTAAATGTTCCATAGATTATTCAATAGAGTTAACGAACGGGGGACTGGGTTTCCTATAAAGAGGCTCTTTCTGCCTATAATAAAGAATTGAGAGGATCTAAAAGAGCTACTTGGAGGAATCATTGTAAGAAGATCTCAAATCTTCCAGATGCGATTCGCCTTCAAGAAGCCTTAGTTAAAGATCACTCAAACGGTATTTGTACCCTGAAAAAACCAGATGGCAGTTTTACACAAAACCCGGGAGAAACCAGCAAATTGCTGCTGGCCACTCATATTCCGGGTTACTCAGCTTCTAAAGAACACCCAGTACTGGTGGAATCCACGGTATCCATCAATACTGTAGATGTTAAGCTGGCTAGTTAACTGTTCCATGAAAAACGGGTGCAATGGGCCTTATCATCATTTAGCCCATACAAATCTCCAGGGCCTGATGGGATATACCCTTCTCTGCTCCAACATGGGGCTAAGAACATTGTCCCAGAATTGGCCAGTATATTCAAAGCAAGCCTCTTGCTAGGGCATATCCCTACGAAATGGGCTGAAGTCAAAGTAGTGTTCATTCCAAAGGTAGGGCAAAAGCCAGAACAGCTACCTAAATCTTATAGACCTATACGTCTCAGCTCATTTTTCCTAAAATCAATTGAAAAAATTTTGGATCAGTATATAAGGAATAACAACCTTATAAATTTTCCTATGCGAAAGTGCAATTTGCATACCAACGTGGCAAATCAACAGAAACTGCAATACATAGCCTAACAACTGTCATTGAAAAGGCTCTTGATTCCAAACAAATAGCTCTATGTGCATTTATCGACACATCAGGAGCTTTTGATAATACTTCATATGAGGCAATAGAAAATGCCCTTCTACGGAAAGAAGTACCCACACCCATTATTAAATGAATAATAGCTCTTCTTGAATTTCGGACTAGCATTAAAATCTATCACTGCCACAATAGGTTGCCCACAAGGGGGTGTACTCTCTCCACCTCTGTGGACTTTAGTGATAGATGAACTCCTCTACAAGCTTAATGGTCTAGGTTTCAATACACAAGGTTATGCAGATGACCTAGTTGTATATATTGTGTGCTGGCATGAGCAGACTATCTCTGATCGCATGTAACAAGCCCTAAAAATAATAAATAAATAGTGCAGTGAGAAATGGCTCTCCATTAATCCATCAAAAACTGTGCTGGTGCCATTCACCAGGAAGAGAAACATTACTCTCAAATGTCAAATGTGTGTTAAATGGCATCACAATCAAATTTTCTAACGAAGCGAACTATCTAGGGGTTATCCTTGTTAAAAGCTAACGTGGAACCCACATCTACATAAGGTTACAAAAAATGCTACAAGGGCATTCTTTGCTTGCACTAGACTTTTTGGTAAAACCTGGAGTCTAAATCCCAAAATGACCTACTGAAAATTCACTACGGTCATTAGACCAATAGTCACGTATGCTTCCATTGCATGGTGGCCTTAAGTCAAACAAAGGAATGCAGTAAATATACTAAGTAAACTGCATCGACTTGCTTGTGTCAGTATCACAGGGGCTATGAAAACGTGTCCCACTGACGCACTAGGGGTGCTCTTATACATCCCACCATTACCTATTCTAATAGAAAAGGAAGCTACTATTAGCGCCTTGAGACTGGAAGGTATTGCCGAATTAAAAGGGGGCAATATTAAAGGACCTCAAAGATGGCATATGACTGCCTTAACCTGTTAAAAGAACTGGGTAACTTTAATACTGTTGTATTAAGATGGGTACCAGGACATGAAGGTCATGAAGGCAATGAAAAGGCCGACTACTGGGCTAAACAAGGGGCGATCATGCCCTTTTACGGACCTGAGCCTTTCTGTGGTCTCTCGAAAAGCCACAAAAACGAAGCAATCAGGAAACTTGAGGAAAAGAAATTTTTAAAACGCTGGGTGAACTCCACCAGACATCGCCAGGCAAAACAATTTCTCACTCTTTCAAAGGGTATCTCGAATAAGCTTCTCTCACTCAGAAGAGTAGACTTACGCATTTTGACTGGATACTTCACGGGTCATTGCAACCTAAGGTTTCGTCAAAATAAGTTAGGTCTTTCCGACACTGACGTATGCCGATTTTGTGAAATGGATAAAGAAAGTTCAGAGCATATACTCTGCAAATGTCCTGCACTCGGTAGACCTCGGTGACACTGTTGTTAATCCACACAAATTGTGGAACAACAAACCCCAAGTAATGTTAAGATTCATCAAAAGTCTAAACATATAGGGTTTCTATAAAATAAGGCCATGTACAATAGATCTTATTAGCCGCTGTGCTTTCGGGCCCGTTATTATTAATGTTCCGTAGCTTTTGGGAAATGCTCGAAATTTATTGGCGATTTTGAATTAAAACCCAGAAAGAAGGCTATCATTGGCTGTGCGAAAGATGTAATACTCTTCACGCTCCTCCGGGTTGCATCCAACCTTCCTTTCTTAGCATCACCATATTCTCTCTGTTACAGTTTGAGTATTAACAAAGAACACATTTTCAGTACCAATAAAGAACACAGTTTGAGTTGCATTGTATTTTTATTGTACTTATACTCTCTATAGGTTTATCATTTAATGTTGTTGTCACGAATTACGTGCATTTCATCACGCATAAAGAATTTGCTTCAATCTTTGTCATTGTTGATTCTATCGAAAACATTACATTATGAAGGAATGCAAAATACGCCACATGTTTTTTATCCTTACCTACGGATGTAATAATGTTCTCTTATAAACATTCGTCGAGGGGTTCAAGTTCTTAAAGGTACAAATGACATGTTTAGCAATGGTTTTTGCTTTAAGTAAGTTTCTCTTCTATTTTCCAATTGCTTAATACACCACCTGAGAGCATAACCAATTGACTTTGTAATATGATGCAACACTTTTATAATTTTCAGTTAATTTACGTGTTATGTTCACCACTTAATGCGTGGTTTTTTTACGTGGATACGTCTATATTTTTGTTACCAGGGGGTTAGCCTTAAAAATTGATGATAGGAAAAATGGGTAGCCAGTTTGGTGTTGTAGTTGCAAAACTATTGTCCACATCCAAATCCAATTGCACCTCTCGGTAGTTAAAGGATCAGAAAATTGGTTAAATTAAGTTAGGACTGTGTAACATTGCGGTGGGCGGAGTGTGAAGCTTCGCAATTGTGCCTTTGTAAATTTTCGTCAAATTTGTTGTTTTTGCTTTTGTTGTTGTTTTGTATATTTTTTTTGCTATCGCTTTACGCACATTCTCTTTTGTTATTGCTGTTGCATTATATTTTTTCTTGTTGCTTTACTTTTTGTTGATCATTATCAACATCATGTTTACAAAACTTAAACATTTCATTTTAACTTATTTATATTTCTTATTTGAAATTAAGTATTAGACTTGAGCGTGAATGCGTTCCAAAAGGCTTTTGAAACATTCACTCTTAAATTTGTTTGAGTTTTTTCTCATTCATTTGTAGGGGACGTGAATGTGTGTTATCTTTCATTTCTGAAATATGAATGTCATACAGATTCATATGTTCCTATCTAAAGATTGTGAATGAAACTGAATGTTGGACCGAGTGAATTTGGAACATGGAATTTTTTGTACATTTTACAACTGTATATTTAATGCCATCATATCGCTCAAGCCCACCCTCATTTTACAAACGCTAAATGAAATGAAATAAAAACGAAAGAAGACAAAGAGAAACGTCGGCAAAACCGCTCGCAATGGCTCAGCTTCCCCACATTGTCTCACTTCCCTTATCCACAAGCATAAATTCGACTAATAAAACACGAATAAACACAAAAAAGCGGGTCTGATCACTTCAAACTTGTACTATACCTCACACAACTATGTCCAATCGTTTTTTCCCATTCGGCGTTGCTCAAGCTAGATTGGGGGTCACAGGTGGCGGATAGTGGACAGCCTGCAGATATGTAGGTAAGCTGCGAATAATGAATAAGCAGTCCCGACCAATGAGCGGTGAGAATGGAAGGGGTAGCTTAAAAGTCTGCACACCCTTGTGAAGTTCTCGTGACGGGGCGAATGGAAGCCGCCTTTGTAATAAGCTTTCCCAAATCTAAGAATATCTGTTCTCATATTGGGTGTCTTATTGGTCTGCGTCTGAACCTGATAGGTCGGCAGTAATATAAGCCTGGCAGTAGGCCTAAAACGCGGAGATGACCAATCCTCGTCACGTCTCCGAATCGTTGTTAGTTATTCCGATAATTTTTTTTTTTTTTTTTAATTACTTTTTTTTTATTTATTGGATCTTCTCTTTCTTTAGATACTAACAATAAGTAATAGAATCTTAACTTAATTTCTTCTTTATTACTTTTACTTCACCTCCAGTTGGAGGGAATGTATGTACTAAGTTCCCTTACAATAAACTGCCGATAGTGCAATATCTTCTCGTTTTGATGTTGATTGCATATGTTTTTCCGCAATTCCTACGAACGGGTAGTGTTTAATACGGTTTAGACATACCCTGGTACTTGAAAATTATTTTTTTCCGTAAGATGGGTGTCAGCAAGGAGCATAATATCAATATTCCTGTCCTTTAGAAACTTCAAAACTTCAGAAATCGTTTACAACCAGAGCATCATACTACGCAAGCCCCCTCAGCTTTAGAGCTATTTGATAATGATATAATATCTCAGAGTACGCTAAATTATATGCATGTTGTCTATTTAGGTGTAATGCGAAATGAAATGAATCTTCTCAAATTTACAAACGGCAAGTGGAAAACAGTAACCTATTGGGAAAACGCCAACCACGGTCATATTAGGGAACCTATCTACAAAATTAGGCGCAAGAATTTTAACTGTCCTACCATCAAATATAAAAGTATTGTTATTATATACAATTTGCTTGATTTTCACTACATTCTTCCCAACTAAACAAAAGCAATCAGGGTTGCGTAAGTAAAAGAAGTAACCACTTAAATTTCATTGCTTCTAAGTTTTGAATTATTTGATGGAGGAGAAACTAACCGATTTTTTACCATTTGTCTGTGCACAAGAAAAATAAACGGTATGCCCTTTTGTACCTAAGACAAAGGAACGCGCTGGGGCACCAGTGACAAAACACCGTACAAGTATATTAAAAACCTTTTCAGTAAAAACCAATCCTTTATGTTTAATACAATTTAGTTTTGCTATGAAATCTGCTAAAAACTCACTTGAACAATGTGGTTTTGAAATACCTTGATAGACTCCGACAAGAAAAACATAACTAGTGTTTATAGTTTTACCATGTGTTTGCCAAACTAGTTTTGAACTGCTTTTAAATAGTGGGAGGCCATCGATGCCGAAAACTAAAGTAATGCTTGGTAAAGTGTGTTCATTGAATACCAAGTAATCAGTCAAAGCATTTTTAGTACCATAGTGGACGTAGATGCCGTCACCAACTTTTCTTTGTTTAACTACAGTAGGCATTTTTAAAAGAGTTCTACCATCTTTTGGCACTTTAATTTTACATTTGGTTAGGACGCATTTAATGCAATGGAACTAATTGAAAAATCAATCTGCCTTTCGCAGACTGTTAGCGGAAGTGGATCAAAATCCCTGGGGCAGCGCTTATAAAATTATAATGGGCAGATACAAGGGCCTCTCTAACATCCCTTCTTCCGTTGTTCTTATGGACAAAATTGTTGCCAGCCTCTTCCCGACAAGGGGATTGTTGAGGATACTCCGACCACTTGTGGTTGTAGAGGATGATCGGAACTAGAAGTTGCATCGAAAAGGGCTAAGGTGAACAATTCGCCAGGTTTAGATGGCATCCCTAATGTTGTTCTCAAAAGGGCCATGGCCGCGAAACCACACGTGTTCTGTGAGGTTTTCACAAGATGCTTAAAAGAAGGTCACTTTCCCAAATACTGGAAGAACCAACGGTTTGTACTCATCCCGAAAGGGAGCCTGTTTGTTAAAAAATTAATTCTTTATTTTTTTTCTTTAGTTTTGTTTTAACAAAGAATTGTGTTAAATTACAATAGAATTAAAAACTGTTGTTCAAGTTAAATCGCCATATTAATACAATACGAAAATTCTAATTCTTCCTGTTTTTAATCAAAAGCTCCTCAAGTCAATGGCCTCAAAAATAGTTGCCAACTATTGCAATCTGTAAAAGCCATCCACAAAAGATCCACATTCATAGACTGTCAATTCCGTGATCTTTATCTTAGTGCTTTTCTATAGTTTGTTTTGATTATTGTTAATGAGCTAGCTTCACTGGAGATACACAGCTACCTAATTCGGATGATAGAGTCTTATTTCAGTGACAGAACACTTATCTGTGATACAGAAGAAGGCACTAAGTCTTTTCAGATAACTGGTGGTGTCCCACACGGTTCCGTACAGGGCCAATTACTGTGGAGTGCCTTGTACAATGGCATCCTGCGGATTAATAAGCCCAGTGGTGTGGAGATAGTTGGGTATGCTGATGATGTTGCTATCATCGTAGTAGCAAAGATGCTTAGTGAGGTCGCATGAGAAGTCGAAAGAACTGTTGCAGCTGAACAGAAGTTGGCTTAAGCAGAACCATCTATGCTTGACAGAGCATAAAACCGAGCTGTTACTCATGAGCTCCAGGAAGAAGGTTGAAAAGCTGTCAGAGAGGATCGGGAACCACATAATTGAATCGAGGCTTTATATCAAGTACCTGGGAGTACTTCTGGACCACCGTCTGTGTTTTAAGTACCGTCTAATCGAGTCAGCAAAAAAGGCAACTGCCACAACACAAAAGTTGGCTAGGATGCTCCCAAACCTAGGTGGACCCAGACAGCAAATACGGGTTTAATTAGGTTCGGTGAGTAAATCTATACTGCTTTATGCGGCGCCGATTTGAGCTGGGGCTCTCGCAACTAAGTCATAGTTGCAAGGAATAAAAAGTTACGAACCTGAGGATCTGTAGACCTTATCGGACAGTTGCAGAAGATGCGGTGGGCGTACTTGCAGGTAGACTTCCAATTGACTTGGAAGACCTGGTTGCAAGGGATATATACCTTGCCCGCGCAACTCCCCATAGGAATAGCCGTTTGGAGATCAGAAGCAGGTATCTAAACGTATGGCAGCACAGGTGGAGCAGTGCAGAGCCACGGAGGATTCATCACATTATCCCCAATATAGTAGATTGGCTAAAGAGGAGCGGCGGAAATGTTAGTTTCGAATTTACCCAATTCGCTACCGGCCACGGGTGCTTCAGGCAGTACCTGCACAGATTTGGGATTGCCGAGAATCCATATTGTGGTATCTGCCTAAACATCGTAGAAGACCCAGAGCACCTCGCTTATGAGTGACCTCGGTTTGAAGCACAGCGAAGCAGGATGTACGATCACCTAGGATCTCCATGCTATTCGCAGGAAATCGTAAGCTGTATGATGCTTTCCTCTGAAGAGTGGGCTTTTTTCGCTACCGAAATAGCAACCGTCATTCGTGAGGCTCGAATGTACGAGCGTTTAATGGCGCCCAGATAATGGCAATCTTTCCCCTCCCTACAAAGTAATGCTTTGGTATTTGTATAGGAATTAAAGGGTTTTGAGGCGATGGGAGGCTTTTTAGTCGGTAGGAATCCGACATAACTCGTGGCACGGTCAATCTTTTGCAGATTTTCTCCTCCTTATTTCGCATAAGAAAAAAAAAAAGAGAAAAAATCTTTTTAGCTTCTCTTTTCGCTATGCGCCAAGCAATTATAAATAATAACAATACTTTAGTATGTAATGATAGGGCAGTTAAAAATCTTGCGCCTTATTTTGTAGAACATATTCCTTCCACTGAATTCCATATATACTGGGTTGCTGAAAGAACTCCATTTTACAAACTGCCATTTCTTTTGATGGAGGAGTTGATAAACTTTAACAGTGAATTGGAGAAAAACGAGGAATTTTGGGATAATCTTGTACGTATAATTGTTTTTTCTTTTTAATATTTTCCCCAATTAATTTATTTTTGTTTTAAAAAAATTTTATTTCAAAGATTAGTGGCGAAGTCGCAGTTTTTAAGTAGTGCCATCCGAAAAGTGTTTACTGGTGAATTGGTGAAACCTAACGCCGAGAACTTGTTTGTTACAATAGTAATTAAAAGTAAGAATGTAATGTCTTAAATTTAAAACATGATGTAACACTTTTTTCCTTATAGATATATGTCATTTGAAGTATAAGGCCGAGGAAAAAGAGATAAACAGCATTTTACAGAAGCATTTTGTCCATTCCAGAATCGGATCACTATGGGGGGTACCTCCTGTACAAACCACCCTTTAAGGTAGTGTTCTTATTGGAATAAGTTTTTTGTTTTTTAACTTATCGAACTGAATTTTGGACACTATAAGTTTGTAATCCATATTCATCAACTGTGTAAATTTTATGATCCTAACATTACCAGGAGGGGTACCTCCCATACAAACTCAAATTAAATGAGAAACTCATGAAGAATAAAAGTACAATAAAATTGCCACTCAAACCGATGTGATGCTTAGAAAGGAAGGTTGGATGCAATTCGGAGAAGCGTGAAGAGTATTACATCTTTGGCATAGCCAAAGATAGCCTTCTTTCTGGTTTTAATATATCTCGTGACTTAAAAGTCGTAGCGCCAAGTAATTCGTATATTCTGAAAATATGGTTTTTACTGTAGCGTGTAAGAGGTCTTGGTGGGCTTATGTCAACAAGGGGGAGAGGCATTCAAAGAGGTGACTAAAACGGAAAATTCACTTTTCTTTTGAAAGCGTATAGCTTGAGAAGGGATTGTCCTATTTGACTGATTTTTCTTTTGCAGCTCGACGTGGTGATCCAACGGAGACAAGTGGCGACATAGTGATCCAACGGCAACTTACAGCTCGACCTGGTGATCCAGCAACAACAGGCAATGCAAAACACCCAAAAATGCTATCCTTGTTCACGTCCAAAAGTCCAATTTGGAGGTTTTTTCCTTAGTCCAGTTAAGCAAATAATGCTATTCGTTTTCTGAATACGATTGGGCAGGAGTCTCTCCTAAGCGCAAACTATCACTGCTGCGACTTTTCGCTGTCAAAAACAATGTTCCAGCTGTCTGCCCATCTACTGGAACTATCCAAAAACTCCTGAGTTATCTAAGAAACCTCAATGGCACTAGAAGAGCTGTGTCATCAGCGTATGTGACTAGCAATATATTATCAGCATCTGGGGTTTGCAAATCAGCGGTGTAGTGTACAAAACAGGACCAAGATAACGTCCCAGAGGTGCTCCCGCACCAATACTCCGGAAACTTGATCGCTCGTCCCAGACTTCAACCATAAAGTAGCGTCCAAGAAGATTTAACCTCAAAAGAAGATACTGGGCAGCTGGGCGTAGTGACTTCAGCTTGTAAAGGAGGCGTACATGCCAGACCCGTACGAACGCTTGCTGAACATCCAGAAAGATGGCAAAGCTATACTGTTTGTTCTCAAATGCTTCGAGGACATGCTGCACAACTTGATTAACCTGTTCTGTTGCACAATGAAGATGCCGAAAGCCAAACTGATGAGGTAAGGCACTCTGGACGCCACTTACTGTCAGCATTCTTCCAAAAAATATTTTTTCGAATATCTTGGAGAAAACCGACAGCAAACTTATCGGTCGATATGACGCAACATGGTTTGCTTGCCACGTATCATAGCAATCACAGCACACTGGTGGTGAAAGTGTATCATAGCGTTAAAAAGCATCAATTAGAATATTACTCCCTTGGCAGGGAAGGCATTAGCAACGCTGTCATCAATCCCAAGAGGGATCTGTGTTCAAAAAGGCCTCAGTGGCAGAACGACTGAGCTAGCGAGCTCAAAGGGCGGCTGCTATCTCAGCATCGGTTTTACACCACGTGCTATCATCATGTTTTATGGGGATCCTCTTGTGTGGCTGTCGTTTAGCTCGACGAATGGCGTTCCATGGGTTTTGCTTGGGTCAGCATTGCGGAGCATCATGTCAAAATATTCACTCTTATTGTCATAGAGCAGTTTGGACAGTTCGTCTTCAACACGGCAGTAGTCTTCCTGATCAAGCAGATTACGTGAGAGCATGTGTCGACGACGAAGCGCTCTCTTGATCCTCACCAATTCCACATTCTCTGGTTTTAAAAAAGGCCGAGGTGGGCTAGGGGGCAACAAGGTTGTTGACCAAGCATAGAGCTTTCAGCTGCAGCATAAATATTATGTACAAATAAGTCTGCAGCATCAAAAAGATCCGTTGGTGACCTTAGATCCATGTTCAGATTGATGAGCTGCTCCAAGCTATGCTGGAATCGGGAAATATGAGCCTTCCGAGGTTTTGTGGCAATGGTGAAAGCGCGGCCACTCGTTACTCTATAATCAATGGGATGTGATTCGAACTTAACTCTATTCTCTCTGAAATAGCAAGGTTAAATGCCGGACACCTGAGAATACAGCAAAGTCAATTGCTGAAGGTGTTATATTTCTTCTATAGGAGTAATGTGTGGGACCACCAGTAGCAGGGACCTGTAGTTTAGAGGCAGCTACGCAATCCGCAAGTGCCATTCCTCTAAAGGAAGAGTTCCCAGCGCCCCAAAGACGGTGGTGAGCATTCCAGTCACCAGCAATCAGAAACCTGAGGCCCAGCTCATCGAAGAAACTTTTAAAGTCTCCGCCGCAAGAACAATTTCGCCCTGATCACTGACAACCTTAACTGCAGCTGACTGAACGCAGTTTGAGCTGATAGCTGAATGGTGACTGTACTTTAAGCACGATTTGATAAGTACTGCTACGCCACCACGCATGCGATCATCAGGATGATTTGCTAGAAGGATGTCGTATCCAAGTAGCCTGAAGTACGATCTAGACCAGAAGTGCGTTTCACTGACCAGCATGCCGTCAGTCATGTGCCTGTGTACAAAAAGCTTCAGCTCAACAGCTTTATTGATAAGTCCATTGGCGTTCCAAACACCAATTTGACTCATTGTTGGGTGTGAATGACAGGAGCAGTATTTTTGCTAAAAATGTCTGAGGGCAGACGTGATGTTCATAATCTGCGATTGCATGTCAAAAAGTTTGTCAAGCTTAGCACGAAGAGCATCAAACTTAGCATCAGTTGTCGACTGAGCTAGCTGCTGCTGTGACTGCCTATCCAATAGCTTAGCCATCAAGCATTAGCTGGTCTGTTTGTTGTAGTTGCTGACCTTTAGATTGTTGAACACTGAGTTGGTTGTAATTACAGCTGCTGCTGTTTGCATTGAAGCATTTTATATTTCTGCTGGCATGACTTCTGCTGTTCCAGCTGGCGCAGTTTCTGTTGTTGTTGTCGTTTTCGCTGCTACTGTTGCTGCTGTTTTTGCTTATGTTGCTTCTGTTGTGGTTGGTGCTGAGGAGGTGGCTGCTGATTTTGTTGTATCAGTGGTTGCTGCAAAGGTTGCTATTGCAGCTTCTGATGCTGTGCTGCTGCTGGTGTTGTACCGGAGGGTGAACATGCCTCTGTTACTTTCCCATTCGCGTTGCATCAGCGTAGGCCATATTTGGAACAATCAATGTAGTTGGGACTACTTGGGGAAGCGTGCAAATCATTGCTCTTGGGGGGGGGGGGTGTGTGCTGGGTAACAATATGCTGGTATAGAATACAACCCTTCCAGTTGGAAGTATGAGCCTAACGTAACCTCTTTTCAAAAAAAAACGCTTTGTATGGCCATACTCTTAGCACAGATGACATTGAGGTACGTCATCATGTCAGCGAGGAGCCTCCATTGTCACCTTCTGTTGACAAAGAGTCTTAACTAAGTAAATATCCTTGTTATTCGCTGCAGGCTTAAGCTCAACAAAGAACAGATTGAGCTCCAATCCATCCTTGCAGCTGTTGACGTTGTGCACGTTGCTAACCGTGTGACCAAACTTGGCAAGTTCTTGTTCTATGAAGCTAGTTGAGGTGGAGCGGTGAAGACCCCTAGCAACAACTCGATAGGCTCTCTCCTCCTTGAGTTGGTAGGAGTGAAAAGGAATTTTCTTGAATCTTAACATGGCTACCTCTGCTCGATGCGCAGGTGGTTTGACAGTCATGACACGAGCAGATGAACGAAAACCCGTCTTTACGATGTAGCTATCAGGCGAGAGGAATGCACTTATGTCCTTAAACATACCATTGATATTGGTTACGCCATCGATAATGATTGGCGGTGGTTTTGACACCTAAATCGGTAGAGGGGAACTATTTGTTCCAGTCAGCTCTGCACAAGGAGGCTGGAATGCAGTCCGGTCAGGTGTATTCCAATGAATCAGAGCATGCTGTTTACCATCGGCCTCAAAATTATTAATGGGCTCCTGAATCAGTTCATCAGACACCCCGCCTTCCGTATCGACATCGCTGTCATAGGTGTCCATTTCTAATTCTGGAAGAACGAAAAGATTGAACATGTGAACAAGGCTAGACTCAGAACTGCTCCTGGATCGCAGGCCAGTTGGTTTTGACGGGACAGCATCACGATGACACGAGAAACAAAACGGAGATGATTTCAGTTCAAACGACTGTTAAGAACTGTATACCCTTTTTAAAAACGTTTTCACGTTCAAAATTGGTATTTATTTATGTTATATGACACGGACAATCATGAGAATGAAATGACCCACCTGGAGTGTTGATTTAGTCCATACCATGTTTGTTTTTTAGGTTCGAGGCTTCCCTATGAATACGATTTATTGCAATTTTTACAAATATGTAGCTTTTGATCCGCTGTAAATGTTATCGAAAAATTGCTTAGGTGTATTTTTGTTTCTTTTGTGACAATTTTTACCTGAAACAATTTACAATTTATAATATACCACACAGTTTTGGCCAGGCAGAAGGTTCAGCCAATTATTGGCCAAAACCGAAACTGTGGCCGAAACTAGACTTTTTGGACGAAACCGTAACCAAAACCGAACCTTCGGTCGGTCTCTACTTTTTAACACCCAAGATTCACAGAAATTGTTGTTAAGTAAATAGATAACTGCTTTTAACGCAATATTTTATTTAACCATTAATATAAATATATAGAAGTGTGTGTATACATACATACATATATAGTTCATTTATTAAAACATTTGATTGTTTTAGAGAATAGTTTTCTTTGTAGATAAGTTTGCCAACTTTTGGTTGCCATTATTGGTGGATGTTAACATTAACATTAAAAAGAGTATACTGCTAATTGCTTATATGGATGTATAAGAGTATATTTGAACATACATATGTATATATTGTATAAATACGTAATATCAAAGATAATGTAATCTATATACAATATTTGACAGTTCTCTCACCGCTTAGAAAGGTTGGTTGTTTACTAGTAAACGAATAACCGGTTACCTTTTGTATGAACTGGTCCCTTTTTGTGTAATTCGAACATCATCGAACTTCTATTCTTATACGCAAAAATTTCATTCTTTTTGATTCAAACACCATCTAAGGTGAAACAGTTTGAGAACGGTAAGAGAACTGTCCTGTTTGTATATTTCACTGCCTTTGATAATTTGAATGGATTATATGTATGTACTTATATCCCTAAGGATTTTTCATTTCAGTAAATTGTACGTGAGTATTTGTATTGTTAACATATATTATTGTCATTATTAATTTGACTTAACTATTTACAAAGATTATTTTGTATAGGTTATTGTCATTCTTTTGAACTACTAAGAATCATTTATCATTAACTACTCCTCTTCATCGAGAGATTTCTCAGGAAAACCGTACATAGGACAGCACATACACTCAGTACCATCCATATTGAAACAAAAAACACTACGTTCTAATTCCGTTGGCTCATGCGGTACAATGCCATGAACTTCTTTTAATTCAGTTTCAGGGAACCAAGCAGGGTCGGTATCTTCAACGACCTTAATACCACATAACCTAAATAAAATCATACAGAATTAAATTTTATTACAAATTCAAAAAAATTTCCATTACCTTAATATGGCCACAAGCGGTATCCATAATATAGATGATCCAATGAGTATAAAGGCCACAACAATGCACCAATGCGGCCATTCCATATTGTCGGTAATGCCTTTATTTGCAATCCATGCTGGATAACTACTACCTTCAGTTAATAATTGATAAATTGAGGCTATTAGTATAGTAACCATTGCACAAGGCGATAGATATTTCCAACAGAACATCCAATAAAAGCCAGGACGCGTGCCTGTCATCATTTCAATATCATCAGCAAAACTAAAAGAAATTGAGATAGTACATTAACATCGATTACATACCAGAGAACTGCAATGGGTATGATTGTTCGGATCACTCTCATTTAAAGTTCAATCCAATCAACTCAGCGACCAGAAGTAACATGTTCGCTGAAGTTGCATACACGAAACGAATATTTGGGTTTTATTCACTCAATAGACGATGCATTTTATTTTTATGTGTGTTCATTCAAATCATTACTTTGTTTATGATTTAATCTTGATTATGAGTTTTGTGTTTTATTCACTTTCTGTATGTAGACTTTGTATATTATTCAGGGTGATATGATTTTTGTTCGGTTTTGAATGAACTGAACATAGATGAGATAAGTCGATTTAATGATACATATTTTGTACCATGTTTTTGCGGTTTTTTAACTATTCCACGATTACGCATTTGTTTGGAAGATCGAATTGATAGAAGTGCTTGCATAAATATTGTGAATACATTTTATTTTTTTTTTTGGAACTAAGTTCTTCTACGCGGCTTACTGAATTCATTTTTGTATGTATGTGTGCATGCAGTATTACTATATTTGTGTGTGTGCGTTCGTTATTCTTACGTACAAACCCAGTGTGCCAAGTATCGTATGTTGAGCGTACCTCTGCCGAAACTATCTGAAACGGGCTCAGAAATGAGAACGGATGAATAAGAAAGAATAGGTAAAAAAGACGACAACACAACAACAAAAAGCCAGCGGTGCAAAAACAACGGTTCATGCTCAGAAACGTTCTCGTTCACAGAAATATTTCGGACATGAAACGGATAAATAGATAAATAGCAAAAATAATCAAAAGTGGTAACGAACGGTTTAACAGACAAAAGACACAAACATAATATTTTCGATATTTGTTTTCCTGTCGTTCGCAGTATTCTTCTCTATTGTGTATGCATTTAGTGCCTCAGGCGTGTACGCATAATTAAAAAAAAATAAAATTTATAAAAAAAAAATATGTGAGTGTGTTTCACACTCACGAGCCTTTGATGAGAAAGCGAAATGAATTTATGAAAGTTTGACATATACACCTCTCTTTCTTATATGTATTATATTTTACGCTTGAAAACTGGAAGTATATAAATTAACCATTTAAGAAGGAGAATTATGCTGTTAACAGAGCAAACAAAGTGTGTGTGTGTGTGCACACGCTGTTAAATAACATAACATTGAATATTTCTCTAATGTTAACTTTGGATATTCTAATTTTGCTGTTTATAAGTAGATTCGCATTTGATCTCCTTATTCCTTTTTCTATTCATTAAAAAAATGCTACAATATTCCCAGACAGGGGGTTTGAACTTTTGTTTTGTACAATATATTTGTTGTTTTGTACAATATATGAGCCGGCGCTTAATAGCCATTCCACACAGAGTAAAAATTTTGGGTTCTGAGAACACAAGCAGAACTCTCGAACGAAATTTGTTGTTGTTGTAGCACTCAGATCATAGAATTCTGGTTGTGAACCCAACTTGAACCCAGTTTTAAGGCTGGTCCCTCTAAAATAGCGCTGCTTACTTACTGCATTTTTTGGTAATGGTATCATGAAACATACCATATTGCTGTGCAAACTGTAAAGGCGATCACCCCGCTACTGATCCCGCTTGCCCTTGCCGCGCATCGTATGTAACAATGCTAAAAATAAGGAATCAGAAAGGTCAACGCACTGTTGGTAGAAACAATAACATAAGAAGCACCAGCATTCAAAACCCAAAAAGTAACAGTAACCATCCTTCTATTAGTCATCAGCATAAGCATTTAATGACCAATAGTGCGTTTGATAGAAATCCACCAACTAACCAAACGGCAAATTCCAATAAAAGCAACAACTTTATTAGTTTCAAAGAAGCGCTCACTAGTAATAACAACAACATTAATAATAACACACCAACTCAAAGTTCACCTGATCTGTTTTCGCCTGACGAAATTAGTTCGCTGCTGAATGAACTCATGGACAAACTTAGCTGCTGTACAAACAAAAGAGAACAGTTTAATATAATAACTCAGTTAGCTGTAAAGTACGTATATACTAAATATTAATTTAAGTAATTGTCTTAACATCATGGCATGGAATGCGCGTGCCGTAAAAGGTAAAAGAAGTGAACTTTTACACTTTTTAAATTCTAATCATGTCCATATCTGCCTTCTAAGCGAAACGTGGCTAACCCTTCACGATAGTTTCCTTATCCCAGGCTACTCTGTTTATAGGAACGACCGTTTTGGTTCTATGGGTGGTGGAGTAGCAATAATTGTAAAAAGCGAGATTAAACATAAACAAATTGTAGGTTTAAAAACTCATCTAATTGAAATCGTTGGCATTCAGCTGGAAATAAACAGAGGAAACTCCTTAAAAATTTTCTCTGTTTACTTTCCTGGCTCTTCAGCGAGGTGCCTATCTAATTCATGCTCTTACTCAAACGGTACTAAACATAGAAAGGACATGTTCAAGGCTGACTTGCTTAAGATGCATCAAATTAATGGTAGTTACATACTAGGTGGTGATTTCAACTGTAGAAATCGCCTGTGGAATTGCCTTAGAGCTAATTGCTGGGGAAACATTCTATACGAACTTGCTATGCAAGGTAAATTTAGTATCACACACTCAAGGGACCCCACTTACGTTCCATCAAACTACAAGGCTAATCCGTCTACACTTGACCTATTTCTAGCTAGTTCACCTCACCTTCTCACTGAGCCGCTAGCTCAAAACGATCTTACATCAGACCATTTACCAATTATCAGTAAAGTGAATTCGACCTTAACCAGTTCAAACAAGCAGACCCTACTATATTCAAAAGCAAATTGGAAGATGTTCAGACATATCCTAAACCAACGCTTCCGAATAATACCAACCTTTAACGAAAATTCACTATACTCCAGTAACGAAATTGACTACATTATTGACTTCATGACAACTAGCGTCTGTGGTGCAATCGACCAAGCCGTACCCAAATCCTATATCACCTTCCCATTTAACACCAAAACCCCTGACAATATTGTAGAGCTTATAAAAATACGTAACATTACGCGAAGACTCTGGATAAGAAATAGGCATCCAATATACAAAGCCAGATTAAATTTCCTAAATCGTCAAATTAAAGTACAATTGTTAGAATTTAATAACATTAACTGGAACAATAAACTTTCCCGCCTTGAGACAAACTCTAAGTCATTCTGGAAAATAACAAAAATAATTAAAAACAAGAAACTATTCGTCCCAAGCTTTTGTTATAATGATCAAATTCATAGTACCAGAGAACAAAAAACCAAAATTCTGAGTGAAATCTTTGAGAAAAAGCATCACTTCACCGATGCACTCTCAGATGCAACCACTGAGGTATTAGTAAATAGGTCGCTGAACACCCTGGTCACTGCTGAGATCACAAATAACCAAACAATCACCCTTGCGGAAGTGAAGGATGTCATTCGCTTCTTAAAAACTAAAAAGTCTCCAGGTCCAGATAATATACCTAATATCTGCCTAAAGCATCTCCCCTCACGTGCTCTAAATTTACTTGCTCTTATTTTGAATAGATGTGTAGACATTGGATACTTCCCACGCAACTGGAAGTTAGCTAAAATTGTGGCGATTGCAAAGCCAGGTAAACCTGTTGACTCACCAGAAAGCTACCGCCCTATAAGTCTCTTGTGTGGTTTCTCCAAAGTCTTTGAGCGAATAATTAAAGGAAGGTTAAACACATTCATTGAAAGAAACAACATTCTCCCATCTTTTCAATACGGCTTTAGGCCCACCCTCAGTTGTATTCATCCCCTCAATAATCTCAAACAATTTGTTACAAACAAACTAAAATCAAAGGATTCGGTAGGCATGGTCACACTGGACATTCAAGCTGCTTTTGATACTGTGTGGCACAATGGCCTCATACACAAGCTAATGCAAACCGGTACCCCTCTATACCTTGTAAGAATGATTCGCAGTTTTCTATCTGAGAGATATTTCTGTGTATATATGGATGGTGTAAGTTCTGATAGAAAATTGATAACGGCTGGTGTTCCTCAGGGCTCGGTGCTAGGACCCTTGCTCTATAATCTATACACATACGACATTCCAACTCTGAACCATTGTCATGCATTAATCTTCGCCGACGACACTGCCATCTTCTGCTCCGGTAATATCCATAGTGTTATTCATCAAAACCTTGAGGATGCTTTTGTCATCTATGATAAATACTTCCATAGATGGAAAATTAAGCTAAATGCCAATAAAACCAACGCCATATACTTCACCCGGAAGCGTAAGTCCTGCCATTTACCAATCTCTAACCTAGTGCTCAATTCCCAATCAATAAGTTGGGAAAACTGCATTAAATATCTTGGCTTAAATATAGACAGCAAACTAACCTTTCGTTTGCATATAAATGGGACAATCGATAAAACAAATAAGACGCTAAGAATCCTATATCCTTTTATCAATAGGAAGTCTAAACTTTCAATAAAAAACAAACTTATAATTTTTGGGGTGACTGCGCGAAAAGTCACCGTAATAAACTTCAGATCTTACAAAATAAATTGTTAAAAATGATATTTAATCTTCCTTTTTACTACTCCACTTCCCTATTACACGAAAGGGCAGATATACTCATGATTGACGAAAAAATTCGACAGATTACTAATAGTTTTAATATAAGGAATCAAATAATGCACTTTCCAAGTGTAGATCGGCACTTAATTAGCTAATTCTTAATTAACTTATTAAGTCCAGATCCCTAGTTTTTAGTTTTAAGTCTATAGTGCTAGTCTTAGGTTAAGTTTTTGTAAAACTCTCAATTGTAAGGTTTTTGTATCCCCTATTTTCCTTACTCTAAAAAAGCATGTTCTCTATTTAATGAATAATCTATTTTATAATTATCTTCTTAGTTGTTAAGTTGTCAAAGAAACTAAACTCTATATATAAGCGTAAAATCATCCAAAATGTAAAAATTATACTATCACGGGTTAATAAAATAAAAAAAAAAATAAAAAAAAAAAATCATGAAATAGCTGATGATGCCACAAAACATTTTTAAGTAAAATGCAAATTAATAATTTTTTCTTATTATTTTGATAAGATAAGTATAAGGAAAGAAAAAGGGAATTGCACCTACTATTTGCATATATTGCAAAATATTCTTAATCATGAATTTTTCACAAATTTTCAGTTTTAATTTTGCCGACGTACGACCAAAGTTGCACGTTCCGTACCCAAAGGGTGCTAACGGGACTCTTTTACTAAGCTTCCACCTTCCGTCCGTCCAACTCCGTAATAGTTAGACAATTAAAATTTTCACAGAATATGTGTTTCTATTGTCATGAAAGCTACAAGTACTAAAACTCAAATAAAGTTAAAAAATTAAAAATTAAATCTGCATACAAGAAACGTGTGCTCCAATATGGACTGGGCACATTTTTATTTTGTTTCCTCTTTTGGCAAATTTTTTTTTGTAGTATACTTTTAGGCTGTATGAATATTTCACTTTTCAAATCAAAGTTGATATTCAGTATGAATACTGATTCTACCCTATACATAAGTCTAATCATTAATTTATTATTTGTTAATTTCATAATCAGATGTGTCACAGAAATCGAGAGAAATTGAAATTGAAAGCCTAAAAATATGCAATTAAAATTTTCATTATACTGATGCTTTAACTATTGAATAAATAAATGCTTCTATACTAAAATTATGAAAATTTATAAAAATAACATGCAAGCAAACAGATTGTTGAGAGACCAAGCGTAAGTCACTGGCATAAGATATATTTGAGGATACACGCATGTTATATGGTGGACACATATCTGTCGTTGTTCCCGTACGGATAGGCTCAAGTTTAACACGGATGTGACTGCGGTTGGTTCTTAAGGTACTTATATACAGGACAGCCTCTATAATTGGCTGTATGATTACCCCCACAGTTGCTGCATTTTTTATGTTTCGGCTTATCGCGATTCACTGTACATTTTGTGGTTTCATTAAAGTCTCCGCATCGTACGCATACTGGACGACGGGTGCAATGAGATTTGGTGCGACCAAATTCCTGGGATTTTGTGCATTGCACAGGATTTGCACGCTTGTGAGGTTCCTGCACTGTTACCCTACGATGAAGCAAATATTTTAGATTATAAATAGGATGCACTTAATTTTTCCTTAAATGTTGCAATAGTGGGGCCAATTTAATTTTGTACATTGGCTGCGGTATTATATTTTTTTTGTAATTCAGTCATCCACTAACTCTATTAAAGGTGTGGACGTCAATGCTTTCTTATCAGTAATTAGTTTTGCTTTTATGATCTTTCTTAATTGATATTTCAATTATTATATTATTTCTTTTTGCTCCCCTACCGCATGAGTGTGCATATTTTTTTGGGTGTGGTTATAAGTTTTTGGTTATCATGACCCCTTGGCCTCCTTATCATGGGAATAACCGTTTTGATATTCTTAGCGTTAGCCCCAGAAATTTTCAAACAAAAACTCAAATTCATAATCATTGCTTCCAAAAATACCGACAAACCTATTTCAGAACTTCCGTGCTTTGCAGGAAATCGTGCTCTCATGAGCAAATACAACATCGATCTCTACCCTCCGTGATGGTAATTTGTTAATGCTAGTTAAAGACAAGCTTGTAGGAGAAAAGTTTTTAAAAACAACTGCATTGCCTGGCTTATGTGAGATGAAATGCAAACTTCACGATAGTCTAAACTTTGTAAAGGACACAATATATGCCCCTTATCTAAATAATATCCCTGAATCAGAAATTTTTTACGAATTAAAGTCGCAAAATGCCCACTCCATCTTAAAATTCACCCGTATCATAGATGGCATCACAAAACCCACTGCCGTTATACTTATCACATTTGATCTCACTGTTCTGGACCCAAGCCCCATCCCAACTTCTAAATACTCCATCACCCTTAAATATTTCCAATATACAATATATAAATTCTGTAAAAAATCCAACCTTATAATTTAGTTACTGACCATTAAATCTTTACTAAATTTATCATTAAATCGCGAGTCGAAGGCTCCAGCAGCTAGTCACTACTTAAAATAAGTATCAAGTTTAGTATTATATATAAGATTTAACTATGATAAAATAAAAAACAAAACAAAAAACAGGGAATACATTCCGAACCCGATGAGATGCAAGACTTGCAAGCTTTTGGGTCACACTGCAAAACACCGCTACCTGCGCAAAATGCCTCCTCACCCTCCTACTCTAAATATCAAGCATAAAGGGAACAGCTGAAAATAAAAACAAAGAAGAAGTGCAACATGAGAGAAGCAAAAATAATGCTTAAACAACAACAACCTTCTACTACTGTTAGCGCACATGCTACATTGCAGCTGTCGTTGCTTCTGACGTCTCTTTGCCGCCCGCAGACAATAAATCGATAAACACTAAACCCGTCAATACTGTTAATAAACAGAATAATTCAACAGAGCTTATCAGCACCTTTCCCCATTCTCCTCTTCCTCCAGCAGACCCAACTGTTTTTACTTATTCTTCTATACCTTTAAATTCTACAAAACCACAAATCAACACAACTACAACAACACTCAAAAATACCTCTGACGCTATAGCATCCAATAATAATTTTTTAAAACAAGTGAAACAAAAAACTCAATCTATACAAATGGCTCAATCTCTTCACTTGACTCAATAACAAACACTTCTTTCCAATCTACTGATTCTGACAAATCAATGAGAGGATTTGACTTGTAGTCAAGACCCCTTCCATTGCTTCAATCATCTTGTACACATAAAACATCCCTACTTAACCTTTGCAAAGTTTATTAAGATATTACAATGGAATATTATAGTGGTTTCACACTGCGCATCCACATTCCCATTCACAAAAGTGTTCACATTGCATTTTGCATTTTCGGAACAGCTGTTTTTTGTTTTGGTTATACACACACACGGAACTTTGGCTAAATTAAAAAAAAAATTTTGTGAAAAATACGTGATTTAGAACATTTTGCAATGTATGCAAATAGTTCTTACAGTTCCCTTTTTCATTCCTGATAGTTATTTTATTAAAATCTTTTAAAAAATGTTGGCGCGTAACAAAAAAAAAAGAGAAAGAAAATCGAAAATGACCTAAAAAAAGACAACAATTACCCAGCTATGGGTAGAGTGACCAATTTTACGAATAGCATTTTAGTTGCATATTTATCGAATGTACATTTTCTACTGCAACAACAACTACAAAATAACGTCATTTTCCCTGTTGTATCAAAATAGGTCCAGACGTTTAGTTGTACAAAGGTGTTTAAAAAAACCGCTTTATAACAACTAGTACAACACACAGCCGTTGATGTGTGCGTGTGTGTGCGCAGTAGATTTGAGAGGTTTGTGTGTTTGTGTGCTTCACTGCTCTATTGCCGTTGATATTGTGGTTGCCGTAGAATGGGAGAAGAGAGAGGTTTGTGTGCCTCTCTCTTCTGTATTCTTTTATTCTTCATGTGCAAAATATTTTGTATACATATAAATGTATATACTTATATGTATAATAATGTATATCACTTTTTAACATTATAAGAAAGTGATAAGAAAAAGAATTTGCACTATGTCTGCTTTGACTATTTTATTCTTGCATTCTTTTATTCTGCATGTACAAAATATTTTGTATATCTTTTATATAATTAAACGGCAAACATTGAAAACGTGAACCCTTTCCTGCTAACACCATTGAACCAATTTTGACAAAAAGTATACCAATTGAAAGGTATTCTTCAGCTTTATAACAACGCAGCCGTTGATGTGTGCGTGTGTGCACGCAGTAGATTAGATAGGTTTGTGTGTTTGTGTGCCTCACTCTTCTGCTATTTTGCCGTTGATATTGTAGATGCAGTAGAATGGGAGAATAGAGAGGTTTGTGTGCCTCTCTCTTCAGTATTCTTTTATTCTTCATGTGCAAAATATTTTGTTTATATATAAATGTACTAGCTGACCCCGCAAACGTTGTTTTGCTTTAAAAAAGAAGAAGTAAAAATCAAAATCAAAACACAATCAAATCAAAGCACAAACAACGAAACATTCTGTCTCTTTCATTCTTTCTCTCAAGGAACATCAAATACACAAACCAAGAGCGCAAAAAGTGCGTACTCACAGAAGAAAATACAACAATAACAACAACAAAAGCATTAAAAACGAAAAAAAAGTACAAAACTTTTAATGCTTGGTCTTGCAGTAGTTTTCAAAAAACTTAATACTTAAAAATATTATATTAGAAGTTAAAAACTGAAAAAATAAATATGCAACTTTTTTGATTAGCATTCATTTTTCATTTTAAAATAAACCAGAAAGAAGGCTATCATTGGCTATGCCAAAGATGTAATACTCTTCACGCTCCTCCGGGTTACATCCAACCTTCCTTTCTTAGCATCACATCAGTTTGAGTGGCAATTTTATTGTAAATTTATTCTTTAAACTAGCAAACCGCCCTGCTTTGCACGGGTGCAATTTAAAAAATATCGCTTTGGTATTGATAGCATGAAATTTTATTAATTAATTTTTTAACAAATTTTTGTTTACAGTATGTCTTTGTATAAAATTTGTACAGCTTTTTTGTCATTACACAATACGAACAGAAGTGACGCGTGAAAGAGCTACATATAACTGTCCATGGAAAAAACACTGAATGCTCAGGTCTAATCCCACAACGTTGAATGTTTGACCTTGTGATGTGATAATTGTCATTGAAAATGACAATTTTATAGGAAATTGAAATTTTGTAATTTGGAAAGGTAGATCCGTTAGTATTAATGGAATCCGGGGAATTAAAACGACTTCTCCAGTTCCACATCCGGTCAGTATTGTACACTCTGTTATGTAGTTTTTTTTTAATGATTTTATCTGTAATAATTGCACAATTTTGTGGATTAAGGTAATAAAATAGGGACACCCTACTTTTAAAACTAATTTATGTGGGCGCAAACCAGAGAATCAAGAAATTCTGTTGGGAAATGAACAGCCTCTTCCAGATCAATAGCATTGTCTACAGAGTAGTATGTTTGAGTCAGTCCATTGATCTTTGACAGAATCAAATGATTTACTTTACCTATTTGATCGTTGGAAGGGACATTTTTTCCTTATATTGCAAGTAAACAAATGCTTTCTTTACCTTATAGTATAGCTTAAATGAAAATAATAATTACTTTAATTTAATTCTAAAATCACATTTAAAGAAACTTTGCTGTGTAAAGAATGAAAAGCTGCAATATTGTAGTAGCAGTAAATGCTTTTTCCATGATTTATAACACTATTACAACTACATTAATTTTATAAGCGAACAAAACGGGACTCGTCCGCCAAGCCAACCTGTGAAATTATCAAAATACAGTATTGGTAAATGGGGAAAGAACTAATTTTTGAACTGTTTTGCGAACCAAAAAGAGCTGTTTGATGTTGTAGTGAATTACAAATACCTGTTTTGGTGAATGTCAAAAAAAAAATGTTGCTGTCTTTAGTGAATGACAAATATGGATAATTAATGATAATAATCATGATTACTTTTATTATTGAATCAATTATTTATGTACATGCAAACTTTTCTAAGGAAATTCTTTAATTAACAGTGAAATCCGTATCAAAATACGTTGCGTGGTTTAGAAGTAATCAGTATTCTAACTTCTTTAATGTTCGACTTTGCTTTATACTATGTAAAGATTTTAATTTAATTCTAAAATCACATTTGAAGAAACTTTGCTGTGTAAAGAATGAAAAGCTGCAATAATGTAGTAGCAGTAAATGCTTTTTCCATAAATTATAACACTATTACGACTACATTAATTTCAGCTCTCTAGCTCAAAAACTGAGAGACTTGTTTGCATTCATACAGACAGACAGACGGACAGACGGACATGGCTAAATCAATTCGTCTCATCGAGCTGATAACAAATATATATACTTTATGTGGTCTGCATGTCTCCTTCTGTGTGTTACAAACTTCATGACAAACTTCTAATACTATTCACTCCCGTGAAGAGTATAAAAATTATTAAAATCTGCTAAGTATAGCGTGCGCTAGATAAAAAAATGTTAAAAATTTGGTAAAAAAGTGCCTGTATCTCGACAACAGCGCCACCTACCTGTTCCAACTGACGCATACCCAATCTTGGTCACCCCAAAAGTAAAACAAAAATAAATATCGAAATTGGTCTAGCCGTTAAGGAGCAAGGCAGTCACAAGCCATTGTACACTCGAATTTTATATATAAATATGCATAATAATGAATATAACTTTTTAACATTATAAGAAAGTGATAAAAAGAATTATTTGCACTATGTCTGCTTTGACTATTTTATTCTTGCATTCTTTTATTCTTCATGTGCAAAATATTTTCAATATCTTCTATATACTTATGCGGCAAACATTGCAAATGTGAACCCTTTCCTGCTAACACCATTGAACCAATTTTAACAAAAAGTATACCAATTGAAAGGTATTCTTCGCAAGATGTGGCCAGAGTACAAAGCTGTTTAAAAAACACAGCCATTTATGTGTGCGTGTATGTGCGCAGTAGATTAGAGAGGTTTTTGTGTTTGTGTGCCTCACTCTTCTGCTCTATTGCCGTTGATATTCTGAATGCTGTATGTTTGCCTCACTTTTCAGTATTCTTTTATTCTTCATGTGCAAAATCAGTCGCGCTCGAACACTTCTTATGTGCAGATATGCCTACGGAGAATTTCTGATTAAGTTTTCGCTGTGTACACCGTGTTTACTGTTACTTTTACTGTTACTTCTACTCCTTTGTTTACTATGCGCTGATTGGTTGAGCTGATTGCTAGTTCTATTCTCGCTGCTTCTGTTTTGTGCTTCTGTTTTGTGCATTAGCAAAATAAAAACTAACGGTCCGAGTCGTAAAAACAATAGTAGACTATAGGCACAAACATGAGTATCTGTGATGATTCTGGGAAACCCCCAGCACCTCCTTGACAGTCGACTGTCAAGCGTAAAGGTGAATCTCACTAAATTGGCCGAAAGAGTAAGTTACCGAGGCCTGCAGGTGCAAAGGATGTAGCCAGGAAACTTCATAACTCTAACTCAAACTCTAACTCTAATTGTTTTCAACTGCTGGGTCAAAGTCTTCAGTCTGATAATGAGACGATAGAGGAAGATGAGCCTGTGACGGTGACCTCGAAGCCGCCACCAATTTTCGTGGATGAAATGAACGACATTGAATGTATGTTGTCTTCGATTGAGAAAGTTGTAAAGAAGGGTTCCTACACTTATAAGTTGGGCATGAACGGCCAGTTCAGAATTATGCTCAAGGAAAGGGAGCAGTATCAAGACCTTGTGAAGTTGCTCTAAAAGCAGTTAAAGGAAGAACGTGCCTGTGCTCAAGGGCCTGCACTATAAACTCCATTGAACACTTTAAAGAATGAGCTTAGTAATTTGCAATAACAAAACACCCATGTCAATTTTCTTTATTGACCTAGAGCCAAATAGCAATAATTAGAAAATCTTTGAGATCAAAAGGTTAGGTAACGCTGTCGTGGTCATTGAACCACCTAAAAAATTTGATGATTTGGTTCAGTGCCATAGACGTTAAGAGTTTTGGCACACGCAGAAGTTCTGTAACAAACCCTTCAGATGCGTCAAGTGCGCTCAAAACCATCGTACGTCTGATTGCACCAAAAGTAAGGATGAACAGGCCTGCTGTGTACACTGTGGTGAAAACCACACGGCATCCTATAAAGGTTGTAAAATTTAAAAAGCTACAGCCAAACGTCAATTTCAAGGCAGAGTCAGCGATACCAACAAAATGACAGAATCTCGCCCACCTCCAGACAACTTCCTTATCCCTGGCATCAGTTTTGCCAAACAAGTGGGTAATACTGCCATTAGTCAAAAAAATCCAAAAAGCCCCCACGACCCTCAACCCAACACATCACCAGTCATAAATGAAGAATCGATCATGAAGAAGGTCGAGATCCTAATCCAGAAAATGTCAGCCCAGCTCATTGCACAGTTCACAAAGATGATGGCTAACTTCCTCACATCCCTAAATCAATGCAAATAAAGTTAAAAATAACCATCTGGAATGCTAACGGCCTATGCAAAAGTAGGCCAGAATTCGAACCATACATCAAAACGAAGAATATCGACGTGTTACTTGTAGCAGAGACCCATTTCAGTCAACGTTCCTATTTTAAATTTCAAGGCTATGATCTCATCAAGACAAACCATCCTAGCGGCAACGCTAGAAGTGGTTCTGCTATTCTAATTAAATCAGGTATTTCATATGTTGATCAAGACCCAATCCAACTTCCCTGGGTACAGGCAGCAATAGTCACACTCCACAGCCTCCATGGCAATCTGAATCTAGCGGCATTATACTTTCCTCCACGCCATAACATATCGCAGGCTATGTATGAGCAACTGGTCGATAGCCTTGGTAACAAGTTTATTGTAGCCAGTGACTTCAATGGTAAAAGCAAATGGTGGGGTTCAAGTGTTACTAAAACCAAAGGAGCAGCTCTATTAAACTGCATCTGGAGCAAAGACCTAGCTGCCACTCACCTGGAGTGCCAACCTACTGGCCTTCTGACCTTAGAAAAACTCCAGACGTGCTGGACTTTGCGATTACCAAAGGGTTCCATCCCAGTCAGATTCACACTGCAATCAACATGGACCTTCAATCTGATCACAGTGCTGTAACGTTGGGAGCAAATACTCCCGTTCTCGCCGTTAACAGGCCTGTCCCCATACTTGGCAAAAGAGCTAAGCTGAAGATATCGATCCTGGTTAGAGCAAAACATGATCCCCAATGTCACCCTACAAACCATCGCGGGCATTGACAGCGTTGCCGAGGTACTGACGAGGAACATCCACAACGGGGCCAGCAGAAGCGCATCCGCAACAACGACCACGACCTTTATCCCCAAAAGGGATAGGCACCTTCGGTCCAATGAAGTGGCAGTTAAAGAGAGAAGAGACGCCTTCGACATGTATAGCATGTGATAAGAGTCTGCTCAATCGTGCTGTCAAGGAGCTTAAGGTTCTTATAAGAAAGCTGCGCAATGAGTCCTTAGAAGCCTTTCACACATCTGCTCAACCGGGAGACCCCGAGAACAACCTCTGGAGTGCAACTAGACAAATTAAAAGGCCTACCACTAGAAGTTCCCCGTTGCAAAGCGCCAGTGGCTCCTTGTGCCGGTCAAACCCAGAAAAGGCTCAGGTGTTTGCAGTACCTTTGAGTGACGTTTCGAGCAACATGGAAGTTACTAACTTTCTTGATGTTCCCTGCCTAATGGATCTTTCAATTAAGGAAATCGACTCAGAGGAGGTACAAGAAGAGATCAATTCACTAGAAAACAGGAAATCTCCTGGCTATGACAGAGTAAGTGTGGCAGCCATGAAAGCTACATGCTACAACTCATAGCTAACTTTATAATGGGATTCTGAGACTTAGCCACTTTCCTTCCCAGTGGAAGTGTGCTGAGATTATTATGATACTCAAGCCTGGCAAACCTGAGCACCTGCCCAGTTCATATCGTCCTATTAGCCTCCTGGTGATTGTCTCCAAAATATTCGAGAGACTACTTCTGCGTAGTCTTTTGCCTGTGCTAGGTAAAAATAAAACTATCTCTGAACATCAGTTTGGCTTCCGAACGCAACATGGTACACCAGAGCAGTGTCATATTCTAGAGACGCTGGAGAACAAGAAGTACTGCTCTGCAGCATTTTTAGATGTTAGGCAAGCGTTTGATAGAGTTTGGTACCCACGTTTACTATACAAAATCGAAAGAACCTGCCTGCACCGTACTATCTGCTCCTAAAGTCGTACTTGGACAATCGAGTTTTCTACGTGCGCTGCTGCGACTCAAAATCTGACCTAAAACCCATTCAGGCGGGTGTGCCGCAGGGCAGTATTTTGGATCCTATATTGTACACGCTTTTTACTGCAGATATGCCGGTATTAAATATGGATTGCTCCCTTACTGCTACCTACGCAGACGATACAGCATTTCTGGCATCCGACGATTGCTACATAGCAGCATCCAGGAAACTGCAGCTGCAATTGTCTGCCTTAGAACCGTGGCTCACAAAGTGGAATATTGCCATCAACACTGATAAATCGACTCATGTCACATATACACTTAGGACCCGAAACTACCCTAGTGTAAGTCTTAATGGATACTTGCACCCCACGGCCTCTAGCGTTAAATACTTAAGGCTTACTCTGGATAGAGCACTTAACTGGAGAAAACACCTGTTCAACAAGCGGACCCAGCTCAACCTTAAGTTCAAGCGCCTGTACTGGTTACTCTGGCCTAGTTCGAAGCTCTCACTACGCAATAAATTACTACTCTACTAGGCGATTCTTAGGCCAATCTGGACCTATGTCATTCAGTTATGGGGCTCCACTGCGGTCTCAAATGTTAACATTATACAAAGGTTCCCGTCCAAATTTCTTCGCACTATAGTAGGTGCCCCTTTTTATGTTCGCAACAATGTCATTCACTGCGACCTGACGATCGATACGGTTGCAGAGACCTTCACTGCGTTTAGCCGCCGCTACGAACATCGACTTGAGAACCATATAAACGTCCTTGCAGTGCAACTTCTGGACAACCGACTGCAGCTCCGCAGACTTAAGCGCTATCATCCCTTGGATCTTCCCTTCCGCTTCAGTCAGTGACCTAATCTATATCCTTCCTAATATAACCTCAAGATACTGAAACCTCTGTAATTTAGCTACAGTCTACATATAATCAATAGATAGATTCTAAATAAATAATAAATTATACCAAAAAAAAAAAAAACTTGCATAATATTTTGTATATATGTATATTCCTTGGACTTATGTTATTATTTTGTTTCAAGAAGTATTTGTATATGTAAAGTTGTTATTTTAAGTATAGTTCTGTTATGTTAATAATGCTATGTAAAATGCTCTAAGTTATGTAAAATATTTTATGTTATTTAAGAGCTTTAGTTTAGTAAGCATAAGCAATGATATGTTAGTTAAGTTTTTTATTCTGCAATAAAAGACTAATTGAAATAAACGCTTGTGAACTCAACATTTTGGCGACCGTGATACGACAGCAATCGGCTGTTCTTTGATGGAATTTGGTGGATTGGCATTGAGTCAAGCTCCACATATTAAGCATCTATCGGTATAGATATATATCTACAAAGGATCATCACAACACTTATAGATTTGAAGTCAGCCTCGCAACTTAAAGGTGCCATCGGAACAATCGGCAATAGTGGAATATTATCAGCAACATACACACAAGTACATTGGATACAACAGGAGGAGTTCTGGTTTCTTAGCGTGGAAGCGGATCAGCATCTCAAACTGTATGCATTAGATGAAATTTTGTGCTTTGAAAAACATTGGATCAAACTGTGCGTTATAAAATAAAAACAGAAGTTTTTTTTACATTATATAACTAACATAACAGAAGTTATTATTGTTTTCCTTCATTCCACTATATTCGCTGCACTTTAGATTTGTGATCAAAAAAGCTTAAGCGCTCTCAGCATAATTTGTTTATTACTTCTGGGCTGTTAGCATTATTGGATATCAATTTTCGTTACTCTTTGTACTATTGTTCGCTATCGCTCTTTCGTTTAGTTTACTGGCTTGTGTTCGCTCTTACCTTCTTTGAGTTATTTTTGTTCAATTGAATCTTGTGCTTGTTTGTTAACAACAGATGTGAATAGAACTTGATTTTGAGTGATTTTCTTTTAAGAGAATAATTTGCTCAATTCTATAGTTTCAACATGGGGAATATATTTATCTTTGATTGATTACATTAAAACAACAAGGAACACTAAGATATATAAAAATATTTTGAAAATTAAGGAACATGTGAAGATTAATGTTACGCAAATAAATATAAACGATTTAGAAGGCTATGAAAGAATTATAGAAGCATATTTTACAGATTTATGTGAAATGCAAACAAGAATTGAAAATTTAGATCCTATTGATGAGCAACGGACAGAAATTTAAATTGCGTATATGAGTACAATGTCTCTTATACGTCAACTTAGCCATCAACATAAAAGAAGTGTTTTGGATGAGCCTACATTGTTAACTGCAAAATCGCACCAGAATCGTTTGCCTTCAGTGAAATTACCTAAATTCGATGGGAAATACAGTGACTATAAAAGGATCAAAGCAGAATTTGCACACATCGTGGATGAAGATTTATTATTTACAAAGATTAATAAATTTAACTATTTAGTCGGCTGCTTATTTGGAGATGCTTTAAGTGTTATATCTTCATTTCAAATAACAGAAGAAAATTATAACAAAGCAGTATCAAAGTTCAAATATGAACACCACTTATTAAAATCATTAGAATAAGAATAGAACTACCACTGTTTAGGTAAATAATAATCTACACAAAGAATGCTACCCTGCTCTTTTTAACACACAATATATTTTACGACTATGTGTAAATGTATTTAACGACTATGTGTATATGCATATTATATGATCATGTGTAAATTGAGATAGTCCTAAGCGATATCCCAAAGTATAATTTATGACCATGCGACATCTAACAACCCAAAGCTTATATGGGCTGCGTCCCGTTGGTCTGTGTCGCAGGTCAAAATAGTGATAAGACTAGAATAAGAACATCATGTTAGTTTATGAGGAACTAATTGAAATAATAAAGACCAGTTCATTTATGAATTCTCAACAAACTAGAAGTTTGTGTTTTTGTACAGTTTGGTCCTTCGAGCTATCATGTCGTTTCCCCCACCAGTGGTAAGAAATGCAGGATATAATCCAGAATTATTCTGTCGTTTTCCCCCATCAAGGGTAAGAAGCGCAGAATTGAAATAAGCACCTTTGAGTTGTATGAAGTGCAAAGGCACCCGCAACTCAAGGTCGCGAAATAACTTAACTCTCGTTCTACCCCACCAGTGATAAGAGACAGAGTATAAAAATATATACCTTAATAGAAAATAATAAATAATTTAAGTATTACGGCGTTTTCGAGGCCTAAACATCGAAAACAAAAACAAACAAAAAATCAAACAAAATAATACAGCATCATCCACAACAGCAGCTGTATCATCCACATCCCTGTGTGTCAACAGCAGCAGCAATATCATCCACAACAGCAGCAGTATCATAGACATTCTTGTGTGTGCATTCACACATCATCTACCAATGACAAGCAGTCAACACTATCAACACCTTGCTAAAGGTGAGAAACAGTAAGCACTTTCATTGCGTATTACGCTTGGTGCAATTTTAAAATTTTTTTTCTGAGCACTGTCACTGCGTTTTTACGCTGGGTGCTTTTGTAAAAAAAAATATATATAAGACTTGTTTAATATCAATTAAAACTTTAGTTAGTTAACTTAAAAAAAAAAAATAATAAAATACATTCGTTTAATATCAATTTAAATTTTAAATTGGTTAATGTTGAAAGAGAAATAATAAACTAAAATGTTGTCAGAAAACACAATAGCACTTCTAAAGAAGCCAGCCGAGATAGTGTCCTTGCTTAGGGAAATTGAGGCTAAAGAGCCAAAATACATGGAGGTATTGACTAGAGTGGAGGAATTAAAAAGCAAATTTTCCGCAAATCATGACCAATTGATAAAAATTGGAGCAATCGATCACGATTACTTCAATTTAAAACAATATAACTTAATAATGAAGGTATTTGCGAAGATTGTGGGAAGCATTCATGATTCGGTAAAAGATCTTCGTACGGTAGATGAAGCTTTTATACCTCCAGGGGGCAGTAAGGATACTATTCCTATATCTGAAAAGAAACCCTATCACGTAGAAAAAAGGCCAACAAGCTCAGTAGACAGGAAAAAAGAAGTTGAGGAAATAATCCAAGAGAATATTGCTCAGACGAGGGCATATCTTATAGAAACTTCGAATCAAATCGACGAAGGGAAAGAAGGAGGCTTTAAGATGAGAAAAAAGAAAATTTGTCATTTATGGCAGATGCTAGTAGAGTCAACAGGATGGGTTAACCAACAATCCAAAAATTCGATATATGATCGCAAAATAAGCGAATTAGAATTCGACATGGAAAATATCAGAGCCACATTGGACGAAGAACTAGATAGAAATCAAAAAGGTAATATAGAAGCGACAATGGTTAAAGAAGAAGACTTACCAACATTACCGGTACCTATAATTTTTGGCGATTCCAAAGAATGGGACCTTTCTCATCAATTATTTACTGATCTCATTCATTCAAGAAAAACCTTACAACATCTCATAAATTTAATTACCTGAAATCCGTAATAAAAGGAGAAGCAAGAAATATAGTTGCTCATTTACTTCGGGGCTCAGGAAAAAACTATGAAGCCGCTTGGTAACTGTTAACCAAGAATAGTTTGATGAAGCTACAAAATTTGAACATAGAGTCAACCAAGCAAATTAAAACATTTATTGACACAATAAATGAGTCAATTTATATTATTAAACTGAAGGCAAATTTGTCCGAAGATAGGGATGTAATTTATGCTCACATAAATTTGAATACAAATTGCGTGTATAAAACTGTAGTAGATTCAAAGACATATTGGGTTGAATTAGAAAGGAAAAGTAGTTGGTTGTTTAAAGTCCCATATAATACAAAAATAAGAATTAAGTGTACAAGCGCACAAATAGAATTAATTAGATTGCCAGAGCAAGGAATATTAAACTTAAAGTCAGAATGTACGGCTAGAACCGATGACAAGATATTAGTAGCTCAGCATAATCTTCAGTCAGAGAGCCATGAAATTGTATCATTGCATATAGGAGATGTTAGTACAATTCCAAAAATAGTCTGGGACCCATTAAAACTGTCATCTATCAATCATACAGTTGAAATCGAACGATTGACAAATGAAATCAAATATTTAAAAGAAAATCATATTGAATTAAAGGGTTTAAATTTTCACCATGTATCCGGACATGCTTCTTTAGGAGTAGGATTAATAATAATTGTAATTTTGATGGCATACACCATTCGAAAACTAATAATAAGACGTCAACTGCAGGCCATAACATTTGCCGGCCCTTTGCAAAATGTTCAAATATGAACACCACATATTAAAATCATTAGAATAAGAATAGAACTACAACTGTTTAAGTAAATAATAATCTACACGAAAGAATGCTACCCGCACTCTTTTTAACACACAATTATTTTACACTATGTGTAAATGTATTTTACGACTATGTGTAAATGCATATTTTATGATCATGTGTAAATTGAGATAGTCCTAAGCGATATCCCAAAGTATAATTTATGACCATGCGACATCTAACATCCCAAACCTTATCTGGGCTGCGTCCCGTTGGTCTGTGTCGCAGGTCAAAATAGTGATAAGACTAGAATAAGAACATCATGTTAGTATATAAGGAATTTATTGAAATAATAAAGATCAGTACATTTATAAATTCACAACAAACTAGAAGTTTGTGTTTTTGTACAATCAATGTTTAAAGATCGCTATGATAAAAAAGGGCTCATTTTTAACGAACATATCTCGAATTTATTTGATGTCCCTGCAATGTCCAAATCTGATCCAGGGTCTCCGTCACATTTTGAATACATTCGTTGGTTTGAAATCATCTCTTCTCTCTTTAGGTTCAAAAGAAGATGTTGTGAACGCAGTGTTGATTCATCTTATTTTATTAAAGGTTGATGGAGAAACGAAGCAGACATATGACAAAACGAAGGACTTCGATAATTTATCGTCTTGGTACGAATGCTGTAAAACTTTACATCGGCATTGTCAATATCTGGAAAGTAATAGGAAACTTATTTTTGAAAATCCAAACTTGGAAAAGCAGAGGGATGGAAGGTGCAAACTTCAAATCGGAATATAAGTAATTAATTAGAGAACACAAATGAAGATCGGATTGTAACAAATCATGGAGTTTCAATGGTTTCGCGACATTCTCGACGTTTGCTCATTCCAACAGCAATGGTCTTAATACAAGACAAATTTGGAGTGTATCAACCAGCACGGGCGTTATTGGATTCTTGGTCTGAAGTCAATTTCATGACTGAGCAATTGGCAAAACGTTTACAACTGTGGGAAATTTCGGGCATAGCAAATTTACGAACACAGTTGAAATTTACTGTCAACACAAAGTTGAAATCGAGAATATCGGCTGATGAGTGCAGTTTAAATTTTGCTGTGACAAAATCTATTTCACTTAGGCAACTTGAACGTTGTATGGATATTTCAAATTAGAACATACCAAATGATATCGGCTTAGCTGATCCATATTTCTATAAACCGAATAAAATAGACTTTCTGATTATCACTCTTGAATTTTTTGACTTACTAGCAGGTGGAAAAATCTCATTGGGTAATGGCCTACCTTGTTTACTCAATACATCACTTGGTTGGATTGTTGGAGATAAAGTTGAAGGTAAAATAGGATCAAATATGTTCAAATGCAATGTGGCACAATCTCGAAATTTGGATGATAGTTTGCGTCGTTTTTGGGATATTGAGGAGTTTAATATATCGAATGTTAAACATCCTACAGAAGAAGAGCAGTTATGTGAAGATCATTTCGTCAAAAATACTAAGATTGATGATGCAAAGCGTGTAAAAGTTCGTTTGCCATTTAAACGACCATTCAAAGAAATTGGAAATTCCTTTGAAATTGCAAAGAGATGGTTATAAAAAGTTAGAAAGACGGTTAGATCGAGATTGACAACTTAATAGTTTTGTAGCAAATTGGATATCAGAAATGCAGTCTTATTCAAGAGATGTTAAATGGCGACATGTACCTGGAAAAGACAATCCAGTTGAGATCGTGTCTCGTGCTTGTCAGGCAAAAGATCATATAAATACAATATGAAGTATAGAGGTAGTGGCATCGTTAGAACCATGATTGATCAGATAATCAATCGATTTTCATCATATCATCGTATTTTGCGTGTGGTGTCCTATGTATTGAGAGCATGTAATAGATCTCCAGTTGATAAGGGATTAGTTGCTGCAGATGTGTTGCACATTCCAGCCAGCGAATTGCAACAGAAGTAAAAAAAAATGTTATGGTAATCAAATGTGTTGATGCGGGGAAGAGACGTTGATGGGGATACACATTGCATATTGGGTTGTTCGTCTGCAGAGTAGAGAATAAATGTTTCTGCATGAGTAAGAGAGAGATATAAAATGCTTTACTGGTGTGTGTTTTTACGAAGAGCATACGAACAAGTAACCGAAAAACCGACCACCAGCCGAAGATGCTTTTCTCTCCCTTTCTCCCTCTCTTCGTGTGTGTCGTCGTGAACATTCAACAAAGCTCTCTTTCTGAATTTGCGTTTATCGTGAAGGAAAGTGCGGGTCGCTGCTGTTGTTTGGTTTTGTGCAAAACTTATCAACAACAATTACTACAGTTGCATTTTCGCTCTTCTCTTTAATCATATATTATTCTTTTCATTTGTGTGTGCCCTACACGACGCCGATCTTGCATATTAATTTGTACGCATGTCGCTGAGTCTTTGCTGTTATATGTCATATAAATCAATACGTTATGTAACCCAATTCTTTAAATTATTAATTATAATGTGCTATAATGAAATAAATGAATAAAATTATAGAACACAACTCTAGTAATTATTTTAAAACTAAAAACTAAAACTTGAGTCCTAACATTATGTGCAGTAGTTTCACTTCAATACTGTGCTTATATGGGTGAGGCACATTACTTTTTTTTATTGTATCGAGTATTCAAGCTTCAGTTTATGCACACAAAATTAAACTATTAGAGGAAAAGAAAGTATTGAAGCCAGAACTTCAAAGATTATCGCCATTTTTGGTACAGACTGAACTACAAAATCAAACAGTTTTGTTGTTGAGAGTAGAAGGACGATTGACTCATGTGCCAATTGGTTATGATGTAAAGTTTCCTATACTTTTACCAAAGAAACATGAGTTTACTTTAAAATTTAGTCGATATCTTCATTTGAATCATATGCATGCTGGACCAAAGGCACTGATTGGGTTACTTCGGTTACAAATATGGATAATAAGAAGAAGGTAGTCAGACGTTGTACCCATTGCTATCACTACAGACCTTTACTACTTCAACAAGTAATGGGTTCACTTCCTAGTGACAGATTTTTGGCACATTGACCTTTCTTCGTGGTTGGTGTGGATTTGTGTGGACCGTTTTTAACATCGTATCAGATTCGAAGCAAAGTTCCTTATAACATACTTAGCAGTTTTTATTTGTTTCTCGTCAAAAGATGTTCATGTAGAGCTAATATCAGATTTATCAATTAATGTTTTTATTTTATTTTTAAAGCGCTTTATTGCTCGCAGAGGAATTCCACAGCGGATTTACTGTGACAACGCAACGAACTTTGTTGGTGCTAAGCTGTAAGAGCTTAGTGAAATTAAACAACAGTTTTTTTGAAGTGAAACTTCTTTAACGGCGTTGGGCAAAAATTTAGTATGAAATTTTCAGTAAAAAAATACAAAATGTAACGTTTTTAGATTTCTGTATCTCACGAACCGCACTAAATAGAGACTTGAAATTTTCACAGAATGTCTATTTCTATTCCCATATCCCCAACAAATAATAAAATTCATCAGAAAAGTCTTAATAAAGAGATTACATTTCCACAACAACAACATGCAATTTGTGTTTATAAAAATGTTTATAACAACAACATGCAGGCAACCAGCATGTGTGTTGTACAAAAACAAGCGAATGTATGAAGAAAAGAGAACAAGAAACACACAGAAGCTTGCAGTTTATCTAATTTTTTACAAGAGGGAACAACAGATGGCAAACGTAAACACATTGTTTAACACAACAACAACTACACACGCCAAAGAAACCAAAAGCAATATACAGACGGACAGATAGACAGAATGACAGACAGACTCATCGAGCTGATGAAGAATGTATGTATTTACTTTATGTGGTTTCTCTTTGTCTCGTTCTGTCTGTTATGACAGCCATACATTATGCGATCGATTGTACGATCAAGATCAAAAGTTTTTGATTTTCCATGCAATCGTGCCATGATCCGTCCCCGCTCACGTTGCGAGTGTCCAGAAGCTAAATGGAATTGTATAATCAGTCGTATAATGTGTGGCCGGCATAACAAACTTCTTGACAAACTTATAATGCTATGCAAGCAATAGTACGAGAACTTGACAATTTTTCTATATGACCATTAGAGAGCAAATGTAAATTTTTCATCAAATGATTCTTTGCCATTAACTAACTTTCTTCACTAAAAATTTGGGCTTTACAATAGATACAATTTTTTCACGTTATATCGAAAATATCGAATCACGGGCATATATCACATATTTTAGCTATCACAAGTCATTTATATCAGTAATATCAATTGAACCACCAACCAACGAACCAGTAAATATTGAATAAAATAATTCAAAACAGAATATTTTTGGTCTTATTTATTATTAACTGAGTACTGACCAAGAATATTAAATGTAAGGTTGTAATTGTTTTGAGATGATCACTCTGTCTGTTTTTAAGAAGGTTCACTTCTATCACGTGTACGATGGCACACGAGTTATGTATAGTTAGGAATAAAGGATATGTAATATACTTTTCGACTTAATAATTTAAATGTCTTTCCATCCCTGTTTTTATCATCTAAATTGCTTTTCCCTCCTTGTTTCGTTAAAAGCTTTAGAATTAAGTGGAACTTTTGTTAGATGTAAGCTTTATTATTTAAGATTATCTTTGATGTTTGAAGAGTTTAGTTTTAAATAAACATTTGATAAAAACAGATTGGTTTTGTTTCTTTCTTAAGAGTGGAATTAGAAACCATAATTGGCGCAGTCTACGGCTTTATCTTCTGTAGAAGATAAGGAAAGAACTTTAACATGGTTGATTAAGGAGATCTAAAGATCCTCCGAATAAAAAAAATATATAATAATAAACGAAGAAACAGACATTAATTAAGTGAAAAAAAAATTTAAAAAAGTAGTGCAATGCAAAGTTCTTAAAGACAAAAGAAAAAAAAAAAACAACAAAGAAACTACAGTAAAATGACAAAAAAAAGAATAAAAATAATAATAAACTAAGAAACATACATTACTTAAAGTGAAAAATTTTAAAAAAATTCAGTGCAATGCAAAGTGCTCTAAGACAAAAGGAAAAAACAAAGAAACTAAGAAACAAACAGTAAAGTGAAAAAAAAAGAGAAAGAAAAAAACTTAAAAACTGTAATGCAGTGCAGTGGGACAGAGAAAGGAAAAACATAAAAACAAAGAAACTAAGAAACGGACAGAACAGAAAAAAAAAAACAAAAAAAAATATATTATTAAATCTGTAGTGCAGTGCAGTAAAAATAAAAATAAAAAAGAAACGGTAATCCTTATATATAAAATTCGAGTGTACAATTCTTTGTGACTGCCTTGCTCCTAAACGGCTAGACCAATTTCGATAATTTTTTTTTTTGTTTTACTTTTGGGGTCACCAGGATGGGTTATGCGTCAGTTGGAACTGGTAGGTGGCGCTGCTGTTGAGATACAGGCCCTTTTTTTACCAAATTTTTAACATTTTTTTATCTAGCGCACGCTATACTAAGCCGATTTTAATAATTTTTTGAAATTACAAATGAATGCTAATAAAAAAAGTTGCATACTTATTTTTTTCAGTTTTTAACTTCTAATATAATATTTTTAAGTATTAAGTTTTTTGAAAGCCACTACAAGAAAAAAAGTTTCGTACTTTTTTTCGCTTTTAATGCTTTGGTTGTTGTTATTGTTGTTTTTTCCTCTGTGAGTACGCACTTTTTGCGCTCTTCGTTTGTGTATTTGATGTTCATTGAGAGAAAGAAAGAAAGAGATAGTATGTTTCGTTGTTTGTGCTTTGATTTGATTGTGTTTTGATTTTGATTTTTTCTTCTTTTTTTTAAAGCAAAACAACGTTTG